>APFE030609984.1:421-73603 GCA_000404065.3 Pinus taeda
TGGAGAACTTCTGGGAGATGATGTAATCAGTTGACCTTGTTCCTTTAGGCAGTGAAGCAACACTTTTAGGGACTTAAGAGCCCTCATTTTATGGACATTTGTGATTGGGGTTGAAGTGCCCAAGAATGTCTATAACAGTTGCCCCCTAAAGCATGAGCTCGTTAATCTTTTTTGATGTCGGGTGAAATGTTTTACTATGAGGATCCGAAGTTTCTCTGAGCTGGGCGGCGACCTGTAATAAGATACAATACAATACATTATTTTGACAACATTTTTTTCATGATCTAGCTGAGGCGGGCATTTCCATGATCAGCTTTATAAATTCATTTTTCATGTACATAGGACAGATGATTGTCTGTGTGACAGACTGATGATATGGACACATCATCCTTCAATTTGGATGATCATCTGTTTGGAAACGATGTACATTGGATGTTTTTATATTCCTGAATATATCGCAGCCCAGATGGATGAAACTAGATCTGGGGTCTTCAAAACTCATCCAATCTTCACTCGAAGTACAAGTCGATCCATGTGAAAAATGTTCTGGAGTCGAACATGGAAAGACATCACCTAATTACCAGCCAATGATATAATTTGTTAATAGGTGCGAGAGGAATCACCAATAATGACAATGACCCTCACGGTACTACATTACAATTTACATGGTGTGAAAATTGACTTGGCGTCGTACACCACGCAAAATCTCTCGCTCGAAGACCATTGATGTAAACCTGTCGCGGACAGTGAGAAACTTGCCATTGAGGCATGCAAGCTTCAAAGTACTGAAAGGGTTGTTCCTAAGTCAACTTCTTAGATAATGAGCTGATGTCGAAAAGAAGTGACCCATCGCAGGAAGGCCTTAATGAATCCCACATCAATGACACGAAACAGAGCAAATGATTTTGGAGGTGAAAACAAACTGACAATACAAGGTTCAGGGTGGCGGTCATGAAGGAATGAAGCATGAATGTATTGCAGTGGGTGAGACACAGGTGAATTGTCTGAATGACTTCTCTTGAACATATCGGCGACATTGACGATGGATTGGTAGCATTAACCCCAAAGATGGATGGTGTGACGGACCAATGGTGATGACCAGTGAACAGAACAACCCAACCTGACATGGATGCGGAAGGAAAGTGTCATGTTCAAGAGCGACTTGATACCAATAAAGTTTCTTCAAGTTTTCTTCCCAATTTTCCCCAGTCATTGCTAAACAATACCTCTTTATTTTTGTCAAGCTTGAGGAGGATAACATATGCTTGTTCTATAATCTGCCCTTCGGGCGAACCTGTCGCTATATTTTAGCAAGCCTAGTGACAGTGAAACTTGTTCTCGTCTTGTTGGATGAGTTTGTCGCTATTTGGTTTCAACAAGTTTAACGACAAAGATAACTCGGTCTCTTTCAATTTTAGAGAGTCTGAAAGAAACGAAAAGAAGACTCCGAAGATTCTTTTTCGTTGTATAATCCGTTAAGTCTAAAAAAGCTTAAAATAATACAAAAGGGATGAATTTTCGATATTTTTAATGAGCTGAAAAAGACAAGCGCTCGATCTTTTTTTGTAATAATCCCTCAGGTCCAAAAAGATCAAAATCTAGAGGAGGGATAGCACTTGTGATGCCTTTTAACGAGCCGGAGAGGCCAATCACTCGGCAATATTTTCATATTTTACGATTCACGTGAAAAGAGCTTAAAGAAGACTCGTTTTCAAGGAACGAGTGATTGTTTCGGGTAGCAGCTGATTCCAGGTAAGATTTGGAATTTTCCAATCATGGCAGTGTTACAAGGATGGCTAGCAGAATCACTCTTCGAAAATGTTCCTCGAAGGGGTAAACAATCATATGGGGGTGAATGATCGGCTAAAAACAGAGTGGAGGCGATAGCAAGAACACGACCAAGGCTCAAAAGCTAGCGATAAGGCATTCACAATGGTTATTTACCGGTTCATTTTTTAATGAGCTTAAACGTTTGGGGAAACACTTGCTCATGACTTATGTTTATTTTTTAATGAGCTTGAACTATGTGCTAAAACTGCTCGTGGAGAGTTTATTTTTTAACGAGCTTGAACTCTGCGACAACATTGCTCGCCAGTCATATGATAAGAATGTCTCATTCAAGATGCCATTTTTTATGGATCTTGCACCTTTTGAAGCTTTGCCCTGAATCCTTTCTTTATGCAAGCTAGCAAACGACTAGCCTTATGGGTTTAAAGCATTAGAAGTCCTAAAAAATTTAAAAATAAATAGCCACTCTTCACTTGCATGCGAAAAGGTTTGCATGCCCCCAGGTATAGCGAAAAATTTCCAGGTTACTAAGAAAGTTTCAACCGCCTAGCAGATAAAATTCTTTCTTGGCGATGTCTATCGAAATAGACAAAGGGGAGTGGTGTGATCGCATGCCACTCAACATAACCTTAATGAAGGTATCTTATTCCAGTCTGTTCCCATTTTCCTGTGAGGATGGGTTCGCCAGACTAGTCATATATCCCTCGCGGAAATCCACTCTATACCCAAGGTTTTCCTACCGAAACAGACCAGGGTGCATGCCCCCTAGGTTTCAGTCACATCTTCCTGAATCACTCGCACTCATCAGGTGGACGGACTGGAGACCGATGAGACATTTCTTGTGTGAAAAGACCATTTAGGGATGACATTTGACTATTTGCAATGTGTGATCCAGGGAATGACATTTGGTCCACGAGCTTGACCATTCTGCCTTCGTGCGGAAAACAAATTACTCTAAAGAGTGAGGAGACGATGGCTCCCATGCAATAAATATAGTCACGTCCAAGGAGTATATTATAATCTAAAGGTACTTGAACTACCATAACGTTCATGTGAACATTTTTTCCTTCTCAAAGTTATGGGTACATTTGGAAGGATCCCTAAAGGTCGACTGGTTCCCTTGTCGAAGCCTGTCAGATTTCTCATTTCTGGCAAAAGCGATGGCGGACCAAGTGCTTTCCAAGAAGTTGAGGAAAGGATACTCACATAAGCCCCTTCATCGATGATGGTACCAACCATGACCATTCTATAAGCTTGTACAATAATTCTGAATGGTACACTGGCTGGTAACCGGGGTCTGCCTAGTAGATTCCAGTCAAAGGAAATGACTAGGTTGCTTGGTGGTGGGACCGAATAGACGGCCAGAGATGACTCTGATGAACTTCCTTCCTGCGGTAAAGGAATGGGAGGACTTCCCCCAAGCTGATCAGCTTTGGTGTTGATGAAAAGAATTTGAACAGTGTCATTCTCTTTCTCTTCAGTGACAGTATCATTCGAAGATGAACACTCTAAAGGAAAGACCGGGTCAACTGCCATATCGACCCTTTGACTTTCGTTTGGTATGGATTCAAAGGGTTCATTTTCAATCATAGGTGCTTCGGCTGACCACAATGACGGGCCGGCCGGATTTCCAACCGGTGGAGGGATCGGAAATTTTTTTTGATATCCAGGAGGAAGTCATAGCGGTGAAACCGGACAATTATCTAAAACTCTTTTAGCCTCTTCAAGGAAGGGACAACGGTGGACGGTGTGATCGCCTTCACACAAATTACAAGGAAGTGTAGGATTCCTTCTTTGTCCATGTTCTTCACTTTCACTGGTTGATGGTGAGCATTCAACGTGATCGCCAGAGGTTGATGCTACCGAATTTTGCAAGTGAGGAGACCAGTCCCTTAAGAGCCGAGGGATGCAGGGACAATCTCGGTGATAATGGTCTCCATTGCAAATGACGCAAGGAGATTTAGGTTTTGACTGTGTGGTGTGTGAATTTTCGCTAGACGATATTTGGTTGCTCCCTTTTGATTTTGGTTCCTTTTTCTTCTTTTCCTTTTTCTCTTTCTGCTTCTTCTTCTCAGTTACTTGATTTTTAGCTTTATCGGCTTTATCAAGCAAAGAGGAAGGAGGAGAGGGAGAATCAGATGAAGTAGAAGGTTGGGAGGTAGCTCTAGTGTCGTCTAGTTGCTGATTAGACTATTCAGGAATTATAGGATTCTGAACGACAGAGGTAGAGAAGAGCCAAACGGGAAAACCAATTGTTAATCCTGGAAGTGACAAAGTGGCCATATGGGGTGGACCAACATCTCCCCAAGAGGAGAAGGGACTAGGATTTCCTTCACGGGGAAATCCTTGGTTGGTAGACTCCATTTTCTGAACCTGAAGATCAACGGGGGAATTTGTGACGTTATTCCAATTTAAAATAAATTTTTAGATGCTTGGACACAACTTGTTTTTTCAATTTTAAAGAGTCGAGAAAAAACAAAAGATGACTCTAGTCCCCTTCGATTTTTATTGAGCTTGAAGTGACAAGCGCTCAGAGGACCTTTTCCCTTAAGGAGTCTGAAAAGGAGCAAAATGGACTTCTCTGGAGATCTAGGCAGAGAGGATTACCAAACCAATCATAAAAGTGCAGAATACTTTTTACGGTATGGTAGTCAATCTTCCTGAATGCTGTGTTCGGTGCATTACGATCGATAGGGTGGTAGACACGGCTTCCTAAGGATAAAGGATGCATCCTATTAGGGTCTCCCAATATATACGTGACGGTACGTGGGAGCACAAGTCCGTACTAGCACTTGATGTCTCAGAGTGGAGGAATCACCCAAGCAACACTGAAAGCAACAGTTACCAGGCTTTACAACGTCGGAATACGTCTCTAGCCTAGACCTCTAGATGTTGTGCGTTAAGTTCCAAAGCGTTGTTAGATTCATTGAATTTATTTTAAGTTGATCTTGCTTAACAGTTTTCCTTTCAGGTTCACCACGTGATGTATGTATAATTCCTAAAAATGTAGTCTAAGATTGATAAACAAACGTTTTAATCTTCTTTCAGCAATGAAAATCCTAGCTACTAAAGGGAAGAAAGTCAAGCATATTTTCTTCACAAAGCACAGAGCACACGCTAAAATGCACAGTCCTAAATCAAGCCAAGCATTCAAAATGCAAATGCACATGCATGTATTTGTTTTCTAGCTCTCTTAATGTGTGAATGACGTTAAGAAAGCTATGTGCAAAATTGAATTACTTTTAAAGCGACTGTACTCAACAAAATTGTTTTTCAAAACGAAGTGAAAGCAAGAGAGACACTTTGCGATTTTGAAATGGAAATTGTTTTTCAAAAATTTAAAATTGATAATTCAAATCCTATGCAACAGTAACTATATAATTGACTATCTAAAACAATGGAATTGCATTCTAAAAATGAAAATGATAGCTACGACACTTTCAGATCTAAAGGCGACAATTTGACTATGTTACATTTTGCAAAAGAGAACTAAAACGACGCACAATACATAAAAACATTTATAGTTCTTTGCACTAAGGAGGTAGAATAATGCAAGAAGGGGGTTTTCACAGAAGTATACTGATTACAGATAGCAAAACTCTTGAATAAGACTGAAAACAGTGAGAAAAATCCACAGTCGGAGGGTAAAGTTAATCCTCCCTGACCATCGCACCTATTACACAGTGAACTCAGTATGCAGTGCACCTACTGCACTCGGTAAGTGCGATGCATATAGGCTTCCTTGAAGGAAGGGTGCAATGGTAGCCGTGTGAGACTCTTAATGAGATTTCACTCATATTTTGCAATCTAGTTCAAGTGTTTAGGCTGAATAAGTAAAGATCAGTGTATGTAAAACACAAGGGTGATATAAGAGGTTACTAGAGCCACCACTTAGGGCAATTAGATTGCTTTCAGATCTATTGTTTAATTCATAAAAAAAACACAGAGATTGACTAAAGCAGCATTGATCTACTTTGCATTTGTATGACAAATGCAGTTCGAAGGCTAGCTGGCTTGACTTCAGGCTCCGTCTGGATGTTTATAAAAGAAACAAGGATAGATAGGCTAACAAGTAATCTAGTCGCTCCCCAGTATGGTCGCCATTTTGTTATACGGGAATAGTGTCCACTCGGATGCTGCTATTCCCACTAAGATGGGTGGCTATCTTAGAAACAAACAATGAAAGTCTACTATTGATTCCTTTTATGAAAATAGATGAGAGGAGAACCAAGAAGGCCAACCTGAGTCTTGCGCTCGATTTCCTCTCTTTCTTGATAGAGTTTTGCCACTTCTTCTTTGTCTTCCCAGCTTCAAAAGGACCTGTAGAATCACAGCAACATACTACTATGCAAGAAACAAGGATCTAAATTCATAAATAATGCAGGATTAGATGTGCATTAACCATATACATGCATATATAAACAAGTACACAAGGATATGGAAGGAAACAAGAATAGCTTTATTCAGGTGAAAAGTAGCAAGAAGATTACAACCATGTGCTCTGACCCAGCATCATCCTCCAGCTAAGAAGCCCTTCTTCACCGCAAGAAAAGCTATATCACCCAACACTATGAATGTACACCAGAATACCAACAAAACTTCTCTATAAGATACAAAATTCCAGCCTCTGGATCTCTGTGATGAGGGATCCATATATAGATGATTACAGAGAGTGATCTTCTGGGATCTTGATTAATGTCCTCTCTCTGATAGTTCCTACTTCCACTTGGAGATGATGATCTCTTACTCATCCCTGGTCGAAAATGGAGTGGCAAGTGTCAGAGGGGAAGCTTCTGGAAGATTCCATGATCTTCCACCTCGCATTTTTGTCCCTGCCATTTGTCCATTCCCGACCATCGCACCCTACAGAGGAGCAAATCAGTATGCATCCCACCCTGTACATTGGGAAGGTGATATGCATCACACACTCTGTATTAAGCTTTCGGTATGGTCTAGTTTTGACCATTTATGAGAATTTTTCAGTGGAGAACTTCTGGGAGATGATGTAATCAGTTGACCTTGTTCCTTTAGGTAGTGAAGCAACACTTTTAGGGACTTAAGAGCCCTCAGTTTATGGACATTTGTGATTGGGGTTGAAGTGCCCAAAAATGTCTATAACAGAGGGATTACCAAACCAAACGCAAAACTATAGAATAATTTTTAAGGTACAGTAGTCAATCTTCCCGAATGCTATGTTCAGTGCATTGTAATCGATAGGGCGGCAGACACGGCTTCCTAAACATAAAGGATATAGCCTATTATGGTTTCCCAATATATACTCAACGGTATGTGGGAGCACAATTCCATACTAGCGCTTGTCATATCAAAGAGGAGGAATCACCCGGCCTACGATGAAGACTATAGTTACCAGGCTTTACAACGCCGGAATATGTCTCTAGCCTAGACTTCTAGATGTTGTGCGTTAGGTTCCAAAGCGTTTTTATGTTCATTGAGGTTTATTTTACAGCTGATCTTTCTTAAGAAGTTTTCCTTTAAGGTTCACCACATGATGTAGATATACAATTCCTAAATATGCAATATAAGATGATAAACAGTCGTTTACTTTCTTTTTTGCAATGAAAATCCTAGCTACTAAGGAAAGAGAAGTAAAATTCTTTCAACATAGAGCAGAGAGCACACACTAAGATGCACTGTCCTAAACCAATTTCCGCATGCAGTCTAAATGCAAATGCACATGCATGTATTTGTTTTTCTCTTTCTTAATGTGTGAATGACAAAAAGAATGCTAAGTACAGATCTGAACTATTTTTCTTTCAAAGCGACAAGACTAACAATTTTCTTTTCAAAAAACGAAAGGAAGACTCAGACGACACTTTGCAATTTTGAATTTAAAATTGCTTTCGACACTTGAAATACTATTAATTCAAATAAAATACAATGGAAAAAGTGTAAACGACTATCAAAAGGAGGAAGACTCTTTCCTTTGACTGGAAACGACACTTGCGACACTTTCAAATCAAAAGACGACAGTTCGATTAAGCTATTGTTTGCAAAGGAGAATTGTAAATGATGAAAAATACATAAAAACATTCACAATTATTTTAACAATGGAGGCTAAATGATGCAAAGGAAGAGAGTTTCAACAGTGATATACTGATCATAGAAAGCAAAACTACTAAATAAAGCTGAAAACAATGAAGAAAAAACCAAAATCTGGAGGTAGAGGTAGTCTCACCTAATCATTGCACCTGTAACACAGGGAAACAGGGATGCATCTCACCTATAGCACACGGGAGGTGCGATGCATCCAAACTGCCAATGAGAGACAGTGGGATGGTCTAGGGATGAGACTAAGCTTGGTTTTTGTTCATAGTTTGTAGCTTAGTTCAGGGATTCAGGCTGAGCTAATGATAGACAATAAATACAAAGTATAGGGGCTGATCTAATGAGGTTACTTGAGCTACCACCAGGGCACTTTGGATGTTTGCAAGTCAGATGTTCAGTTCATAAACTAACCTGGAGATTGACTAAAGTAATGTTGATCTAATTTGCAGTTGCATAGCAAAAGCAATTCGAAGGCTAGCTAGCTTAACTTCAGGCTCCGTCTGTAATTTATAAAGTAAACAAATAGAAACAAGCAAACAAACTATTCGCTCCCTAGTGGAGTCGCGATTTTGTTATCGGGAAAACTAGTGTCCATTCAAAGCTACTAGTCCCACTAAGACGGGTAGCTATCTTAGAAACAAACAAACTAAAGTTACTTGTGATTTCCTTTATGAGAGATAGATGAGAGAGAAGTAGAGAGTACCAACCTCAGTCTTTCGCTTAGCTCCTTGCTTGTTTCCTCCCTCCTTTGACAGAGCTTCGCCGCTCCTTCCTTACTTGTCCCACTTCAAAGAACACCTGTAGATTCAAAGTAGCATAATACCATCAAAGCATAGAGATATACAACCATAAACAATATTGGATCAGATTTATATTAACCATACAAATGCATATATCAATACAAGATTAAGAAATATACAAGAATATGGAGGAAAACTCAAATAGCTTTATTGATAGAAGTAGTAGAAGAGAGGATTACAACCCATTGGTCTAACCCAACGCCATCCTCCCAGCATGAAAGCCCTCTTCACTTCATGAAAAGCTAGATCCCCCAACACTATGATGTTTCACAGAGAAACCAACAGCACTTCCTCACAAAATACAAAATTCCAGCCTCTGGATCTCTAGGATGAGGGATCCATATATAGATATTTGCAGGTGGGTGAGTCAGCTTCTGGGATTTTGATTGGTGTCATTTCTATAATATTTCTTGGTTCCGCTTGGAGATTTCATGATCTCTTACTCATCCCTTGGTGAATTCAGAGAGGCAAGTGTCAAATGGACAGTTTCTAGAGGATTCTCCAGGTTTCCACCTAGCCAATTGCCTCTGCCATTTGTCTGCTCTCACTCATCGCACCCTACAAAAGGGCTTTTCAGTATGCATCTCACTTTCTGCATGTAGTAAGTGAGATGCATCGCACCCTTAGCACTAAGCAGTCGGTATGGCCCAGTTTTGACTAGTTCTGAGTAGTTTTTCAGGGAGAACTTCTGGGAGATGATGTAATTAGCTGACCTTCTTCCTTTAGTGTATGAAACAACACTTTTAGGGGCTTAGAGGACCTTGGTTTATGGACATATGAGATTGGGGTTTCAGTGCCCAAATATGTCTATAACGGATAGTGTTCCCCCAAGGGGGAGGGTTCAATAACAACCCTGGTCAAAAATCTATGTAATAACTTTAATAAAGGTAAAATAATAACCAAGGTCATGGGACATGTATTCCAAGCTAAATGTTGAGAAAAAATATAGTGATGGGGATCACTTGTGATTAATGTATGGCTATAGAAATTGGCAAAGGAAATGGAAAAGGGATTTGGAAAGGCATAAGGCATTAGTTGGCATTTTATCTATGAAAATAATGGAAAATAGGAGAAAAGGAAGGTGAAAGGTCTTAGATTGCATGTGAGGAGGAAAATGAAGGAAAATAATGGAAACTGAAGAAAATAAAGGCCTCATTGATAAAAAGGCTTATGATGATTAGTTCAGAACCTTATGTTAGTTTTAGCTTTGAGCTCTCTCTTCTATCCTCTCTCTCTCTCATACTGTTGGACAATTAGAGTTTTATTGGAGCACTCTTGGAGGAGTGTGCATACTTGGGATTTGAAGAAAGGACGTAAAGGAAAAACAAGAAAGCATAAGAGGACAATGGTATCAGTAGATACAATGAGTTTTTCTCGTAGGTACTGAGTTGGATGTATGATTTCCTTGTTACTTTTGGCATGCATGGCACATGCATGTGGCTTCTTGGTTATAATATCTCATTAGCATGGAGGATTGCCTGAATTAACAGTGGTTTTACCTAGCCTTGCCATTTCTTGGATATTTATGGTGTTGTGGGTTTATTTCCTTCTATTTTTTGGTTGCTTCTCATGTTCCTTATGGTTGTGGGTTGAGTTACTAGTTCCTGGAGCCTTGGTTGGAAGAATGCTCGAGAAGCCTTGTAACATGTTGGGTTGAGCTACTAGTCCTGGAAGACTTGTTTGGAAAAAATATCTAGAGCCCTTGGTGGGTTGAGTTACTGGGCCTAGAAGCCCTGGTTGGATAAACACTCTAGATATCAGCAACAACTATGGGTTGAGTTAGTAGTCCTGGAAGCCTAGGTTGGAACAAATTCTTTTTAGCCCTGAATAACTTGGATAGAGACTGAGTTGGTGATGGTTAGTGATGTCTGACCATAAGGTGGAATCACTAGTTAAGGTTTGAGGTAGTTTGGCCTCTAGAAAGCCTAGTTTGGTTTACTTTATTAGTTTCATGAGATCCCACATTCATGCTTGGAATATGGCGCGAGGGTAATTGGCTAAAAGAGAGGTTTGGTTTGACCCAATCTATGGTTGGGTGGTGTGTTGAAGTCCCTATCTTGGTTGGATTTTCATATGTTAATAAGAGCTCCTTTCCCTTTGGTATTTTCATGATTAAATGTGCTCATCATTATGTGGATTTAATAGTTGTTTCATCATGGATATATCTCTAGTTATTTGCTAGTTTTGAGCATGTTTTATGATAATCTTGATGTATGGCTCTCATCATGTTTTGGCTAGTATATGAAGTAATAAATGAATCACCTATTATATAAGAATATAGTGTGGGTGGAGATATCATTCCTCCTTGAGGATTCTTAGATAAGTATGAGATCCCTAGGTTCATATATGTTGTTATGACATGTAGATTTCATGTTTACAATATGTTTGACGAAATGCCTGTCATGGCTAGTAAGGGTTAGGTCAAGTCCTTGTTCAAATTTTACATTAGTAGCCTTATTTAAATGTTATTTATCAATTTTGGAAGTTTTATGAAGTTATGGGTAGTGGCCTAAGTCCTTCCCCTAAAAAAGTGGCACGGGGTTGCTGGCACAAAACTACCTAAAAAGGGCCACATACGCATGTTTGCCTTGTTGTAGGAGCGACTGAAGGGTCTTAGTCACATGCATGGATTTTCATGGGAGTGATTGGGGGTCTATATCAGCAAAAATTCAAGTTGTCTCAGGGGTTGGGCACTTTAAATGTGTTGATGACGCTAGATGCATCAACATTTAGGGGATCTCCCCAGTATGAAGTCCCAACTAGATCTCAAACCGTTTGGTGTAGGAGTCCCATCCAGTATAAAAGCCCAGTTTCCATATAGAGATATTCCTTGGCTATAGATGTCAACACATGAGAGCATTGCACTGGTATCTTCAAACATCAAGGTATGTGTGCCTAGTGAGTGTGTAATGTAACTTGTGTCTCGATTCTCTTATTGCAAAGGGGGAGAGTAAAGTGAGCCTCTAAGTGAGAGGTAATAGTACCACCTAGGAAGAGACACATGTGAACCATAAAGGTCTATTTGAAATCCAGTGTAATAGTCCATAGTGGATGCAATAGTTGTTAAAACTGAAGTGCAGGGGACAACACATACACCACCTAGTGGAGTAACCCAGACGAATGTGACGATCGTTATAATCAAAAAAAAAAAATGTTTATCAAGTATCCCACAGATTAGTCCACAAGGATGTGACAGTGGTGATAACCAATACACAAAAGTGGTATGTCTAATATATGATGGAGTATACCACAGGGATGAGACAACGGTGATAACCAATACAGTACATTCCCAACAATGTAAGTAGCAAAACAACCGAAGTAGTTCAACTATCCTAGTATAGGTGAAATAAACATGCATTACAAATGACAAAAGAATAGTCTTATAAACATCTACAAAACATGCATGAAAACATGTTGGCCTTAACAGGTTTCTGAATTAAGCAAAATTCCCAAGACACACTTGTACACCATACATCACTAGTCCCAGTAGTGGGACATTGGAGCCACTTCGCGCTCCTCAAAAAACTGATTTTCTACTCTCAAGGCTATGTGAGAGGATATGTTAGAGCCTAGATTTACCTCAAGATAAAAATGTAAGCTTCTAGGTCCACATCAAACCACGCTCAGCCTCGTAGCTAGCCCTACGAGGATAGGGGAGGGCTCTCTCCGGGTCAATCTCAGCAAAAGATAATCGATGGGGCTTGAGATGACTGAAATAGCTACTAATATTAGGCTAGGTATGAACTGCAAGGATTTAATTTGAGTTTTTTGGGGTTTTGTGTTGGAAAAAGGGAAAGGCAAATTTGGGTCTGGGGATGAGGCCAAATTTTTGCAGATTTCTGGTTGGGGCAAGGTAGGCAATCATTTTAATGCTTTAGATTTGAATGAATAGATGGATTATACTAGTGAGGAGCCAAGAAGGGCAAGAGAGTCTCAAGATTCCTCCTCAAATAGATGAAAACATGTAAAATTAAACAAAATTTCAAGGCAGAGCATAGCAGTCCAATGGATTCTACCTTAATCACTCATTTGTTTAATTTTAGAAAAAAAGAGAAGGGAAAATGATACACATAAACATCAATGAACTTACAATTATATAGAGAAAAACACCATCAAAACACAGAGCCACATGGATCCCAACAAGTGCTGCAAAACCCTGGTCTTTCCTTAGCCAAAAATGCAGAGATAGAATGTACAATGATGTGCCAAGCAATCCCAACTGTCCAACCCTGAAAATGACTCAGAAAATACATGATATAGACCATCCTAACCCATTCCCATGCCTCTAGGGGTCAAGCTCATCATTCTAGGAGCTGTTTCAACCAATTCTAAACAAAGCACTGAAATCTAGGCAATTAAACAACTTGCCTCTATATGGTAGGAAACTGATTCATTCATTAAATTTTCACTTTTTAGTGAATGAATCCTCTAGAACAAGTAAAAATGGGCCAATATTACATCATGGTCCTCAAATTACATCATGGTAGATCAATAGTTACATCAAAAAGCAAAACTAGTCAAAACTGGGCAAATTTCTGAGCTGTACAGTGAAAAATAAGCCAAAAATCCTCTATGCGTCGCGCCTAATTCTCTATGCATCGTGCCAATTTGGAGCTCAATTTGCAGCCCTTCCCGTAGTCCAAATTGTGCTCATGATAGCTCGTTGGAAAGCCCTACCTGTCTACTTTCCAACCCAAGTGGAATGTTTCAATTTGGTGTCCATTTGCCCCTCCAAAAATCAAATCTCCCAGGACGGCTTCCTGTGTGTCAAAATAGGGGCAGAGAGGTCATGTTTTGAGTGTTTTTGACCTCTTGAGGACTCAAAACTTGCCCAAATTTCTTGGCCATGCATCAGAAATCATAATTTTTCATGAAAATTCCAAAATGTAAAGCTTTTGAAATTTGGAGCCCTCTAGCAAAAGCGAGCTCCACGTGGCGCGGCGCATAGGGAAGAAAAACCTATTTTTCATTGCAAAAATTTCCAAAAATGCAAAAATTGCTCCAAATTTCTTGAAATTTGGGTTGGACCTTCTCTATCAAGTTTCATGCTGGGCTAAAGAGGCTTCAGCCAATATCTAAAGATGATCATGTTCCTTTTGCCTCTTTTGCTTCTTTGTTGCCTTCTTCAATTTTGCCTTTAGATTCCTTATTCGTGCCTTGGAACTCATATTTCGCGCCCTGTAATGGAAAACCATGTATCTAAATAATGTTTTGTCCCTATCGGTCTTGTCCAGCAGTCTCTCCAAGTGGATGTTGACTCTCTCGAGCCAAGATTCCCGATCATCATTAACCTCTTGCTCCAATGAAGCGAATTCAATCCTCCTCCTTTGGGAAGCTTGACGATTCTCTCGGATATTTTGTAACTCCATGATTGCTTGCTGATCTTCAAGCTATTCGTTCCTATACTCCAAGTATTTCATAGTCCACTTAGCCCTCTCCAAGTTGAGGGACAATGCTTTGATCTCTGTCTGTTGCTCCTGGATGATCTCTCTAAGATGTGCACTTTGCGGGCCAATGTTTGTATCGTCATCCTGAACAAGAATAAAGTCCTGCTCACCTGAAGGCCCTTCATCCTGCATTGGCCTCTTGCCTCTGTCCTGTACCTGTGGTGCTGATGTCAGAAGCAAGGCCCCTTCCATACCGGGTGGAGATAACACTCGCTTTGTTTCCGCGAACAACTGCCTAGTGCCCTTCTGATAAGTAATGAAAACCGATATAGTAGCAATGTGTGGATCATGGCCTTCATGCTGATGAGAAGGTCCACCAGTCTCATGTCCAGCCTCTAGTGGTCCCTATGAAACTCTGAAAACTCACGGGAGATGAAATCATCCCAAGTGATGCCCTGTAATCCAAGCTGATGAACCACCAAAATTTTGATGAGAGCAAAATGGCAAATATTGTTGAACTGCTGTTGAGGGGTCTTGTGCTACACAAGGACGGTCATCCTTTCTATGTTTTGGCATATGAAATAAGGAATGTTCATCATCCGTACCCGGGTGAAATGCATGAGCAACCTGATGTGATAAGCATATAATCGGGATAAACGGCCTTCACAACTGAAATACTTCATGATTAATTTCATTAGTGGAACATATTCATCTTTGAGATATCGGAAAGGAAACACTCTCTTGAGCTGCCTCAAGAAACCGAGTTTAATATATGGCTCATAATGCTCCCAGGCAATCTTCTGCCTCTTGTTCCATTTCTCTCCAATGTTTGGTATGCCAATTTCCAGTGAGATAGATTATGGTGTAAGTGTGAAGGTGAAACTAGCCAAAGTAACTTGATCACCATGTAAATGCAGTACAAACAAGCAAGCCAGCTCATGATGAAATTGAACATTAGCAACCTTCTCACAAAAATCATAACATGACTAAAACTGGAAACAAGAGATGGCAAAAGGGCAGGCCTACAATTCAGTAAGGGTGGTTGGTTCTTCTCTAATATGTCTGCCACCTTTATGAGGCCTCCGGGGTGCATGTTCCTCCATGGGTGAGTCACTTTGGGTCTCCACTTCATAATCAGATGAATGACCGGATGACATAACTTCTGCTATATAAACTGCCTTGGAGAAATAGATGTTGGTGTATGAAACTGTATTGGACTGCCTTTTAGTGATGTGGTTGACCTCTGCCACCAAGGGGAAAAAGATGAAACAAGTGATTGTTAGGAGAGAGGAAAATGATGAGGGATTAGGGACTATTGTGATAGATTTGGTTAGGGAAATATAGGAGGCTTTTGGAATTTTGTATAGGGTTGGGAATTGTTGTGTAGGTTTAGGGTTTCGGGTTTTTACATTTCAAAATTTGTGAAAGGGAATTTGGGATAGGGGTTTAGTAACTTTAGGGGGGAGGGAACAATGAAATCAGGGAAAAACGGAATAAGGGAGACAAGAGAATGATGGAAAGAGGATAAACTTGGTGACAAACAGTTGTTGAAACCCTAGGCAACCATTTTTATGTGAGAGCTTTGACATGGTAGGTTTTAGACCATCATCATTCATAAACCACCATGGCCTATCAAAAAACTGGATAAATCACGGAGATGGAGGCTCTACCTGTCAATTCCGTGCAAGTTAATGGCAATTTGGAACAATTCTTGGAAGTTTACGGGCCTTTTGTTGTGTGCGCCGCATAGCTCACCCAATGCGCCATGCCTTCCCAGTGCACCACGCCCATGTAAAAATACACTGTGTGTTCGCTCCCAGTGCGTCACGCCTCCCCAATGCGTCGCGCCTCCTGCTCAGTGCGCCGCGCTGGCCAGTTTTCTTTCAAATTCACCCAAACTTCTCACTTGTTCACCAAATTTGCTCTACCTTGCTTCTCTTTAACAAATAATCTTATCAAATGAAGGAATTGCTTATAATCAAAGATTCTTTAAGATTTTAGCTCATGAAACCCACTTTTACAATGTTTTTACAAATGACTTTTATTTCAACCTCTGTTTTGGACTTTTTCACTGCTTTTTCCCTTTCTAATGAGCGAAATGACCTGAACCTGGCTTGTCTTTGTAGGTGTTGGAGCTTCTTAGGCTAAGGAATGAAACCAGGGTGTAGGTGAAATAATTTACAATGAAGAAAACAAAATTTACATGATTTTGTACAAATAAGGCTAAATATTCTGTTTTTTCCTCAAAACATAGTTTTGAGGAAAAACACATTTTCGAATACTTATTAATAAAATTTATTGGCGATAGAACATCCTCATGGCATGTTGGTGATTATCGGACACTTTGAAGCATTTATTGACAAAACCCTAATGAAACCCTAGACCTACTTGACACTAAAACCCTAAAGACAACTTTTGCAACTTTGATGAAAAGAAAACTGTATATGCTTTTTTTTTTTATGAACAAACATCAATCAGCAGGTGAATGACATGAGTGAAGTATGGGGACAAGACCCTTCCATCAGAGGATCGATTCTCCTAAATGGAATGCAAGTGATCGAGTAGAATGGGACACCTAAAATGAAATGCAACAAAAGAGGTTTTGATCTCTGACGGAGGGCTGAACAAACCGACTCTAAAAGGATCCAAGGTGAAAATTTCGTGCTGATACAATGGGAGGGGTATATATAGCCAAGGGTGATGCTTGACCTTTGTGACTCTTGGAGTACCCTCATGACTGTTCAAATTCCTAAGACTTTTCAACTATCATGAATATTCATCTTCATGTGTCTGTCCATTGGACGTCCACTTTACATTACATTTGGTTACAACAGATATAGCCCATAATAGTGTTGTGGCCCTGAAAACTCATGACACAACTTCACATGACTCTACTAACATGTCCTAGCTAGCTATGGTGGCCATGTTAAGTTGTTGTGCTACTAAGTGATGGATGTACTCTCGGGTATGTTTTGTCTTCTCCTCTGCATGGCTTGATGTTGCATGGTCTTCAATGGCCTTGGTATTGCAAGATGGATGTCTGCATGTGTTCCTTTCACTCGAGATTCTCTCGTCCATCCAACTGCAATTAAGTATTCTAGCATGTTCACTCCTTCTTCATCCCATTCATCGTCTCGCCATGATCCTTCAATGTACCTATACCTGTAATTCACTCATGACAGGACAACATCAAATCCAAAACCTCCTAGCCTAATATATGTGTATTTTTTTCCATGATCCATGCCTAGGAAAAATGACAAACTGGAAAGAGGGCCTAGTAACTACACAATGTGTAGTTCCAGGTGACTGGGAAGTGGACTAGCCATTGAGACTATGCAGATCGTAGTTCAAGCTTCGCTAAGGAACTCCGGGGCACAGTATGCACTTTCGAAAAAAACTGCGAAGTGGTCACTAGGAGGCCGGGTTGTGTAGTTGAGGTCACCAGTGACAGCTACAAGGTGGGAACCTGAGGGACACCTTTGTTGAGTTTCCAGATGGAGGACAAGGTAGGACAGCAAAGAGACTAGAGGACAGTTATGTGCATTTTTTGAGAGTAGTGAATCCCTGATGAGGAAGGTCATTGAGAGGACAACTTTGTGCAATTTCTAGGATCAGTACAGGCTCAGGTCTCTACGCAATGCAAGGTTCCAACAAATAGGGAGAAGGCTTGGTGACTGATCTTGCGAAGTGCACAGTTTAGGTCAGGTCTTGAGGTAGTTTCTATGTAATTCTGGGAAGGAAGACAGGTTTCTCACCTATGGGATTGTGTAGTGCAACTAACTCAAAGGACAGCCTCAAGCGCTACGTAGTTCTAGGCAGTAGAGTAGCACCACTAAGGGTTGAGACTGCATAATGAAGCTCAATCAGTGTCCGGTCAAATGGGATTGTTCCATCAAGAGATTTTTAGGAAAATGGCTAAGTGTGAGAGGAAAGTGAACTTGTGATGACTCGACACTGTGATCACACACTTATAATACATCGAGAACATGACAACACTGATCACTGGGACAATAGAGAAAAGCATGACCCTATGTGGGATTGTCTAGAGTTGAAAGCAACAAGTGTGACACTTGGGGTAAACCTTTGGACAACCATAGCGAAACTTCTGCGGCAGTTCTTACAACTTTGTGTATGAGTGTGATAGGTGTTCACATGGTTAGGACAACTTGTATACACAAAGGCCAACCTTCATGGTCACTAGAATAGTTCGCAAACATGACATAATAACCAAACATGTCAAAAGATGACAATTGATCCAAAAAGTGAAAGGGAGCAAGACACGTAGAGGAAACACATGGAATGAATTTTAGTGCTTGCAACCATGCATGTCATTGAACACAGAATGATATGACAATGATATGTAGTCCTTCAAGCTAGACTAAGAGGTGTATTCCAAAATGTGTGCTTCGTTTTCCATACCGACCCTCTAAAGGGTTATGCATCAGATGGAGTTTTCATGTGGTCCCGATCTTCTATCATACCTTGCATTCCTTGGATTTCTTATCTTCCTCCTTAGCTCCTTACAAGTCCTCTAACATGTCATCCTTCTTGTGATCATTGAGAGACATATCTACATAGTTTCAGTGGGAAGTAACTGCTACGGGATGAGGCCATGGGAGGACACATCTATGCAGTTTTAGGATGCAAGGTAGACTGAGAAACTAGGGAACAATCAACACAGTTTTATGATGCAAGGCACTGCTATGGGATGAGTTCTTGAGAGGACACCTCTATGCAATTTCAGGATGCAAGGAAAACATGATAGTTATGGGACAAAACTACAAAGGTTTTGGAGACAGTGGGTTCTAGCTGAGGGAAGGAGACTGGAGGAAACCACTATGCAGTTTCGAATGCTAATGGAGGCTAGGCAGATTTTCCCTTGAAGTAAAACAAACTTCCCTTTGCATAAAAAGCGATAATCCCCATCCCTAGAGATGACACATATTGTAGAAAGATAAAAGCATGAATGAATCATAAGATCGAAAAGGGGAGCTTGATATCATCAGCTTACCAATAAGTGACTAAGGAACAATTAATCATAAGATCCACAATAGGCTCCAAAATTTGAGTACAAGCTAAAATTTTGGAGGGAGTTGCAGCCTCTACAACACTTATGTCACACTAGTTTAATTCTAGCTTCTTGTCTTGGTTCATTTTAGTGCAAGGCATTGGTCCTTCAAGAAGTATTGATTCATCATTCAGATTACTTCGACTTCCCCACTTACCCCATGGGCAGACATGGTCCCCTTTTTACTTACTCAATTGAACACAACACAAAATTCAGCTAGATCATAGTGTTTCAAATTGGGAAGGGTAGTTTATCTTGTGAGATTTGTATTTTCAGAGTATAATTTCTCATCTCTGGTGTTGCTTTGCTGCTAGCAGGCCTGGACAATACCCCAGTGGAGTCAAGCAGGAACACCAACATTGCTCCACTACGAGCGAGCCTAGATAATACCCTGGTGGAGTTTCTTGCTTCACATCTTTACACAGGAAGCCTTTCTCTTCTTTCACCTTTGTTATTTTTGAAAGAGAAATGTGCATAGGCACTTATTTATTTTGGGGCGGAAGAGGGATCTTGACTTATTGAGAGTAGGAGAGGTTGTTCCTTCAAAGAAGCATGTAAAGACCCTTGGTTTAGGTTTTCTCATTTATATTTTTCCCCTTCTCCATTTCTACTAGTTGGATAAGCTTGAACACACCAAAGCAGAAAACTAAGTACATGCATGAGGTTCCCAAAATAGACACAAGCTCATGGTTGGACCAAATCTCTCCTCACGGATAGATCGTATTTTTCGTCAAGACTTCATCAGCCAAAAGTTACAACCAAACACAAGGAAGATGGACATAGGAATAGCCAAGGGTTGCAGTGTCACAAGACTCTTTGAACATCAGCCACATACATATTTAGAAGCTAGGACGCAGGTCCAGGCACAACACTTATTCGTGTATTGAAAAAAATGGAAAACTAAACAAGGAAGGAAACAAAGAGAAAAGAAAGAAGACACAGAACCATGAAACCAAAATCAAAAGACAAGACAACAAAATGAATAAAGAAAACATTTTGTACAACCAGGATGAACTATGGGAATGAGTGCAAGATGAGTGCAAGGAAAGGAAAAATGAGACACAACTAATCCTACTCCTATCCTAACTATTAGAATATTCTGATACATAAGAATTAATTAAGTATAACTTGGCCTAGTGTATAGTTAGGTAAAGTGTGTTTCTTTAGTATGTACTTTTTGTAACTTACAATCCGATGGTCACGATATGTTCTAGACATGAAGTGATCTGACAATTCATTATCTCCTTGGTATTACTGACACTTGATCTGTGGCTTAACGCCCGATTGGTCCATGATCTCTATTTAGAGAGCATGGAGGGTCATTTGTCAGAGACCATTTATGAGAGAAGCTAGATGATCAAGGTTACGTGTAATGAAATTTCCAATGAAGCGATCATAGTTGTTCCCAACCTGCATCCACAAAGATACGAACGATTAAAACAAATAAAAAATGATGTGCAACAGAAAATACAGAAAATAAAAAAAATAAAAAAAAAAAATCACATGGGAAGGAAGGTCTTGCCTATGGGCAAACATACGTGTCACAACCACTACTTTTACCCAATGCACATGCTTACCTCTTTGATGGATACCTATTTTCAAAAAACCTCGAAAGCCTCTTGTAGGTGTGTCCTTACCTGCACTGAACTTCTTAGCAAGCGTGAGGAAGGATTGAAAGTTCCTGCCTACAACAAAGCTTTCCAAGTAAGACTGTTCCAACCATTCAGTGATTGGATCGTAAAATTCATAATGGCTATCTAGAAAGCCTCGTGATCTTTGAAAAGATAATTTTTCGATTGGAGAAATGGGATGACACTAAGAATCTTGTAAATAAACATAGATCTTATCATTCTCAGTGATCATGCTGAGACAGTGCGGATTTACCATAGCCATGAACAAAGGTTGAAGTGCCTCACATGCTTGACAAAAGTCTGAAGAGAGAGATGTTAAATGATGAAGATAAGAGAGCATGAAGCCACTGTCATCAGATATGCATATGGGAAAATGGTAAGCTAAATGATAATTACCTAAGACTAAGAAATGATCAGATGAGCTAACTGAGACGTCAAATTCCTAGTTTGCAATGAACAAAGAAAAATCCATATGAACAATCTTGAAAATGCTCTGAACAGTCAAACCAAGTTTACTATGAGCTAGATATGATAGACCACCTTCCTTCAACTAGTGACCAATTGTGTAAGCATCATAGTCATCACGAGAATCTAAAAAGGATGTTAGCACCGTGAATGCATGAAACCAATTGAGGCATGACGAATGGAGTGGAACTTGATTCATGTGATAACTTGTGCATTCATCATCACCCAGGGAGATATCTAGTGTGATGAATGGATAGATTTGCAATACAAGGTTCACAAGGAGGCCGAGGAGTTGACCATGAAGAGGGAAATTCGATAAGTATGATTTTGGGCAAAGATATCCTTTGAGATGAGAAACTTCAAAATTCCATGATTTCATGAGAGATGAACATTCCCAACCCAAGTTTGATATGAGAGATTTGCATGAATATGGATGGGCTATAATAGGTTCATGAATTTGGCGATACGTGAAACTTTGAAAATTGGAAAGATCACACCCAGAATACCAAACATTTTTCACTCGGGAATTCACATTGAATGCAACCATGCAGAAAGATGGATTGTGTGTGAGAAACCAGATCTGATTTGGTTTGGTGGCTTACCAGATTTGTGAGGTCTTGACATAACCATCAATGGACATTGAAGTGCCTCGACTCCCTGGCAGGTCTCGAAACTTTCCAAAATTGAAGAATACCATTTTGAAGCTTGAACCATATCATGCATGGCTTAAAGGTGGTGGTTGTTGCTAATTTCAAAATTTATTTCCAAAAGGTAACAATATGTGTCATAGGTTTCAACAAAAATTAGATTGCTCAATTGAAGAGGGTCTTTTGATGGTATGTCCAAAGATAAATGAATCGGTGAGCTCGCACGAGAAAGATCATTTGACGAGTTGCCTTCATGCAACATAAGAGATGATGAGGGGTAGGAAGAGTCCTATGTGATTAGACTATTTTCAATTTTATCATGGACAACCTCATTGTCATGTGTCAATCGAGGAGATATCTCATCAACTGAAGGAGCAATAGAACATGGAGCATCTTTTCTACATGTAGATGCATTGTGAATGCTAGGACATAAGTGAAAGTGAGGTGGAGAGGAAGTCTTGATATGGACGTATTCTTTGACCAGAGCACATTCTAGATCTGAGTTAGATTCTTCATAAGAAAATAGAAGACCACATGATGTGCTTGGGAATTTGTCATGGCATATGGAAGCATGGGAGTGATGGCTACCCAAGACTAGGGGTTGATTGAAAGAATTGATTGTGCGAGATGTTCCAGAAAGAATAGCATATTGAGAATCATTCAGAAATGGAAACCCGTTGTTTTGATGTAGAAAATTTTGATACATAGAGGTAAGATTGATAGTATCCTCGCATTTCTGCTCCTCTTCTTGTGTAATGTTACTGCCTTGCGCATGATCACAATTTGAGCCAACATCTTGAGAATCAAGAGAATGTGAACAACTAGTTGGTGAAGCGGATTGATCAAGCGACTCATTGTACAAGGAGTCATGGGCTGTAGATGATAGAGGATGGTAGAGGTGCAGATCACATTGGAGACTTGAGTTTTGAATGGTGAGGTCCTCTTGTGAAATGGAGGAGTGAGTCTCTATTGTAGGCTTCCTGAGCCATTCTGAAACGTCCTCCATTGAAGCGGGAGACGGATGAGAAGATGAGCTAGGGACTTGATGCGTAGATTTCTCAGTTTCATGATCACCACAAGGGGGCACCCACATCGGGACCAGAAAAGGAGGAGGACAAGGAAGACATGGGGCGATGGGTTCCTCCTCTGGAGTCTGAGGTGCCTCATGATCCACAAGAGTTAGGTAAGATTGGAAATCATGAGGTTCACCGTATTGGGAAACATGAACCAAGCGTTTAAAATCTTGTCTTAAGAAATACGAGATCAAAAGTTGGTCGGGAATTCCGCAACACAGGTGAAGGCATTGATCAACAAATTTCTCAACTGATTCATCAGGTTGCATTCTTAAATGACATATTTTTTCATAAATATCCCAGTGGCTATACTTATCTAAAGTTTTAACCATCATATTGGCAAGCTAGCCGAATGAACCAATAGAAGCCATGGGTAGTGTATGACACCAGTGTTTAACATGACCTTCAAATGTGAGGGTGATTAGTAAAACCCAAACATCTTCAGACTTTATTTGGTGATGATGGAAAAGAGTCATAACTTAAAGCACATGCACACGAAAAGACAATTCACCCTCACCATTGAACTTGATCTTGGATGGGTCATGAATAACTTCCTCAAGGATGGAACAATTAGGATTTTTAGAAAACATCCCGGGATTATGATTTTAGGAAGAGACGTTTTAAAATAAGAGATTCAAACCAGACTCTATGGGTGTGGCCTATTTTCTATCCCTCCTTCTAGCACCATAAATGTTGACGGTGCTGGAATTGCCAACATTCAGAGGATCTCCCTCGCATGAAGTCCCAACTAGACCTCACACCGTTTGGTGTAGGGAGTCCCATCTGGTATAAAGGCCTGATTTCCATATACTTAGAGATATGCCTTGGCTCTAGTTGTCAGCACATGAGAGGGTTACACTGGTATACTCAAACAACAAGGTAAGTGTGCCTCATGAGTGTGTAATGTAACTTGTGTCTCGGTTCTCTTACTACAAAGGGGGGGAGTAAAGTGAGCCTCTAAGTGAGAGGTAATAATACCACCCAGGAAGAGACACACGTGAACCAGAAAGGTTTGTCCGGCATTTGGCAGAATAGACCATAGCAGATGTGGAATTCATTAAAATAAAAGTGTAGGGGAAAACAAGTACACCACCCAACAGAGTAGTCCACATGGATGTGACAACAGTGATAACCAATACAAAAATGTGGTATGTCTAATATCCCACAAAGTAATCCAGAGGGATGAGACAGTGGTGATAACCAATACAGCACATTCCCAACAATGTAAGTACTAAAACAGCTGAAGTAGTTCAACTATCTTAGTAAAGGTGAAACAAACATGCATTACAAATGCCAAAAGAATAGTCTTACAAACATCTACAAAACATGCATGAAAATGTGCTGGCCTTAACAGGCTTCTGAATTAAGAAAAAGTCCCAAGACACATTTGTACACCATACATCACTAATCCCAGTATTGGGATATTGGAGCCACTCCTTTCTCCTCAAAAATTGACTTTATACTCTCAAGGCTATGTGGGAGGAGCCAAGGTTAAAATTTCATGCTCATACAATGGGAGGGGTACATATAGCCAAGGGTGATGTTTGTACTTTGTGACTCTTGGACTACCCTCAAGACCGTTCAACTTCCTAAGACTTTTCAACTACCATGAATCTTCATCTTCATGTGTGTGTCCATTGGTCATCCACTTTACATTACATTTAGTTACAACAGATATGGCCCATAATAGTGATGTGGCCTTGACAACTCATGACACAACTTGACATGACATTGCTAACATGTGTTGGCTAGTTGCGGTGGCCATGTAAATTTGTTGCGATGTTAAGTGATGGATGTACTCTCAAGTGTGCTTTGTCTTCTCTTCTACATGGCTTGATGCCGCAAGGTCTTCAATGGTCTTGGTCTTGCAAGATGGTTGTGTGCATCAAGGAAAATTTTAAGGAGGGAAAATTTTCTTGAAGTTTAAAAACATTGGCAAATCTCACTAATCCCTAATATGCAAACTATAAAATGTTTATTGATATATTTGTAAAATTATTCAAATTTATAATGATTTTATATATAGTTTCTATATGATGTTGGTGATTTTTAAGGTAAAATAATTTTATATTCTAAAATTTGGGCGTCTCATCCATCCAACTACAAGTCTTCTAGCAAGTTTGCTCCTTCTTCATCCTGTTCGTTGTCTTGCTATGATCCATCAATGTACCTGTTCCTGCAATTCACTCATGATAGGATGACATCAAATCCAAAACCTCCTAGTCTAATATGCATGCATTGTTTTCCATGATCCAGGGCCACGAGAGATGATAGGCTAGGAAGAGGGCCCAGCAACTGCACAATGTGTAGGTCCATGTGATAGGGAGGTGGACTAGCCACTGAGACTGCGCAAAGAATAGTTCAGGCTTGGTTGAGGAACTCCAGGGCACAGTCTACACTATCAAGAAAAATTGTGTAGTGGTCACTAAGAGGACACCTCTGTGAAGTTTCTAGGAACAATGCAAGCTTAGGTATCTACGCAATGCAGGGTTCCAGAAATTAGGGAGAAGGCTTGATGACTGATCTTGTGAAGTGCATAGTTCAGGTCAGGTCTTGAGGTAGTTTATGTGCATTTCTAAGAAGGCAGACATGTTGCTCACCTCTAGGATTGTGCAGTGCAACTGACCCGAAAGAAAGCCTCAAGCACTTTGTAGTTCTAGGCAATAGAGAAACACCACTGAGGGATAATATTGTGTAGTGCAGCTCAGTTGGGGTCTGGTGAAGTGGGATTGTTCAGTTGAGATATTTTAAGTAACATGGCTAAGTGTGAGAGGAAAGTGAACTTGTGATGACTCAACATTGTGATCACACACTTAGCATATTTTGATAACATGACAATGCTAACCACTGGGATAACAGAGCAAAGCATGAACCTCTATGGGATTGTCTAGAGCTGAAAGAGATAAGTGCAACACTTGGGATAGACCTTTAGACGACTGTGACGAAACTTGCAGGACAGTTCTTACAACTTTGTGTATGAGTGTGATAGGTGTTCACATGGCTAAGGAAACTTGTATACACAAAGACCAAATGGTCACTAGAACAGTTTGCAAACATTACATAACAACTAAACATGTCAAAAGACAACAATTGATCCAACAAGCGAAAGGGAGCA
Source organism: Pinus taeda (assembly GCA_000404065.3). Lineage (NCBI taxonomy): Eukaryota > Viridiplantae > Streptophyta > Pinopsida > Pinales > Pinaceae > Pinus > Pinus taeda. The sequence continues at coordinate 26,462 of APFE030609984.1, forward strand.
AGACACATAGAGGAAACACATGGAATTACTTTCAATACTTGCAACCATGCATGTCATTGAAGACAGAATGATATGATAATGATAAGAAGTCCTTCAAGATACACTAAGAGGTGTATTTTAAAATATGTGCTTCCTTTTCCATACCTACCCTCCAAAGGGTAATGCATCAGATGGAGTCTTCATGCGGTCTCGATCTTCTATCATACCTTGGGTTCCTTGGTCTGCTTATCTTCCTCCTTAGCTCCTTGCGAGTCCTCTAGCATGTCATCCTTCTTGTGATCACTGAGAAACACATTTGTGCAGTTTCAATGGGCAGTCACTACTGCGAGATGAGGCTCTGGGAGGACACATAAGCGTAGTTTCAAGATGCAAGGTAGACTGAGCAGTCGAGGAACAAACTGTGCAGTTTTAGGATGCAAGGCACTGCTACAGGGTGAGGTCCTAGGAGGACACCTCTACGCAATTTCAGGATGCAAGGCAGATAGGATAGCTGAGGGACAAGACTGTGTAGTTTCTGGAGACAATGGGTTCCAGATGATGGAAGGACACTAGAGGAAACCATTGCATAGTTTCGAATGCTAAGGGAGACTGGGCAGATTTCCCCTTGAAGCAAAATAAACTTCCCTTTGCATAATAAGAGATAATCCCCATCGCCAAAGATAGCACATATTGTAGAAAGATAGAAGCATGAACAACACTTAAGATTGGAAAGGGGAGCTTGAGATCATCATCTTACCAATAAGTTACTAAGGAACAATTAATAATACGATCCACAGTAGGTTTTGAAATTTGAGTACAAGCCAAAGATTTGGAGGGTGTTGCAGCCGCTACAACACAAGGGTTGGTTGTCTCCTCATGGTTTCGTAGCTCCTGAGGAAGTTCAAATTGGTCTTGTTCTGTCAGTTCCACTTCCTTAAACGTATTTGGGGAGTTGAACCATATCATAGTAAATCTCGGTCACATGTTTGCCCTAGTTAACCAGTTAGCTTGGGTAAATGTGGGAGGAGGTGTTACAGTGCAACAACAAAAATATTTAAAAGATCAGAAGTTGAAAGGTATAGTGATCCGGTCAAAAGCCTACATACTAAATATTTAAAATTTTAATGTTTATTTTACTAATAAAAAAATTTACAATTTCTGTTAGGGTTTAATTAAAAGAGATATCATTTGCAAGAGAGACATATTGAGAGCACTGTGGAGCTGCAAAATATTTTGGATTTGTTGAAAGATTAAAAGTTGAAAGCTATGGTCATTCAGTCAAAACCCTAGATAACAAAAATATTAAATTTTATTTTTAATATATTTCACAATTTCTCTTAGATTTATTCACAATTCAGAGAAAAAATGAAAAAACCCTATAAATATAAAAAAAAAAAAAAAAAAAAAAAAAAAAAAAAAAAAAAAATAATTACTATAGATTTTACAAGTATAATTTTTTACAATTTGCTTTACTATTTAAGTTAATTAAAACTAAGTCAAAAACAAACAAAAAAATATTTACCATAAACCTTTGTTTATTCCTATAAAATTTCACCTTAGGGTTTAACTTCCTCTACCACTTCACAATTAGGGTTTTTCAATTGAGGGATTTTAGATTTAATGGGTTTGTCTACTTACTATATATAAGGCATTTAAAATGTAAAGTAGGGGAATCAATTATTGAATTAGATCCAAACCCTATCAACTGTTTTCATTTTTTTTAAGTGGCTATATGTTTCGAGTTATGCCCTCTGCAATATAATGGATCGGTGTTGCCTATTTAATACAACACACCGACATATTAGAACACTCTCTATAATGTCTAGTCTGTTAATTGTTGCTCCCTGTGTAATATAACGCACCAGCCCGCCTCTTCCAAATAACACTATTAAATCATTTCGGTGTGTTTATCCTTACAAATCGCACCGTAATAAATTAAAATTTTTTTTTTTAAATAATTTTCCATGACAATGTGCTTGAATCATTAAAAATCCGATGCGTTTATTTAGATAAATGCACTGGTTACCAAACCTTTTTTGGTTGAAATTATTTGATTTATTCATAAAATATATTTAATGACTTCTATATTGAATGCTACATGTTGTATATTGATAAAAAAGTGTCTTAGAAGGTCTCAAATAACAAAAATATTGATCAAGACAGTGATAGCCCATAAAAAAGAAAAGAGAAGACAAGTTCTTTGAAATTCTTTACAAAATTAATATTTGTGAGCTATATGTAAGTTTAATTAATATGTGTTGGTTGGTGTGTTATGCAGAGTCATAAGATGAGCAAGGTCGATAAGATTATTTCTAATCTAAGTGTAGAAGAATGTAAAATCCTGATAGAAAAATTGCAGAATGATGAATCAAGTGAATGAAAAAATATTATTCAATATGAGTTTTTTTTCATTAATAATATACTTAAGAATATTAGATAACATGTTTCAAACAATCTATTAATCCATATATGTTTAATGTTCTACAGGGAGCAATGACAATGGAAAGATCAATGTCCTTCTAAGAAACAAAAAATTATAGAACATGTAAATGACAATGAATTGGTCCTTAGCTCATCTGCAGTGGTGTTGGAGGTTAATGAAAGGGGGGAATTTTTTACAGAACTATCAAATGCACACTACTCTTCTTAAAACAAATGGCAACACTCTCCCAGGAAACGGCGCCAAAATGTTGAGTGATAAAAGGTGTCTTTTTAACCCCTATTTACCCTACATTAATTATCAATCCAGTTACGATTTTTATCTCAAGAGTGTACTCAGTCTGAGGCGGTCACTTGATTCAAGAGTAATGTTTTCTAGTTTGCAGTATAGTGCTAAATACAAGAGTAAACGGATGCTAGAAATATAATCTACTTGTAATTAAAAGGAAACTTAATGCTCTGAAACTTAAATCATTCATTCAAAAAACTATAGCAATTTATCAGTCAAGGATGCAGTAGTGATAACTCTTTCCTCTGTCAATTGATATAAATGAAATCAATCATAAACGGGACCACCAATCTGAGAACTTAGACAGCGATAGTCAATGTTCTTTACAGTTGTAGATTTTTCAATCCACATTAAAGCAAATAATAACAATTCGATTGGAAATGCTTACACACTTGTTGCACTATCAATTAAAAGGTGAAAGCAAATCCTTGCAAAAAAGGAACAACAACTAAGTATGTTGAAAAGATTGAACAAAAAAGCTTAATCTACAGAAATGAATCAAATAGCACTCTTTATCGAAATGAACCAAACAACAATCTTTAATTGAAATGAACTGAACAGCAATCTTCAGATAATAAAGGAACAACAAATCTCATTAAGTGTAAACACACAACGACTATAAAGTAATAGAATCAGTAATCTTATTATGGCAGAGTGAACATTAATCACAGGTATAAAGGAACGGAAATCGTGATTATAATTGAACAACAATTAAATGAACGGCAGTTGTAGTTGTGAGTGAACAACAAAATCTAGACTAGACAGCGCAGTATTGTTTCAAAAGGAATAGCATGACATTGAGTTATACAGAACAATTGTGTTATCAACGTAGTCTAATTACGATCTTGATGTGACAGAGTAATTCAGTGAGATGTTCAGAAACAGAAGATTACCGAATAAAGTAAATTAAGGAAATCAAACCACACACGGCTGTAATTGTAAAATAGTGATACAAGAAGCAAGTGGATCTACCAGGGCCGGGCCCTTAGCCACTAGGGAAGCATTGTTGCGTTTACTCTAGGATCAAATAATGGAACAACATCTGAGTTATATATTAATCATATATGGCAAAGTTACAGCTATCGCTCCTCAAAGAGAGTCGATGATCAAAGTTGAAATTACAACAGTAATTCTGAAAAATCAATCTCTCCTTTTGTCTAACAATCGCTACCCCATTTATAATGGGCAGACGAATACATCAAGGTTATAGATAACTTTTAAATTAGCGATCTCTCAGGATCAAAATATCCTGAGGGCTTCGCTCAATCTTCCATCTTCAGTTGTCTTCTTGTCCTCTTGCGCAGCCACTCTGTTTTCTCCATATTTTCTCGAGCTGCACGCTCCAGTCTCGTTCTTCTTGTTTGGAAACAGTTTCCTAATGGAGGAACAGTAGTTGGCTTGCTTTTGTCTTTACCTTATGAATAGTGATTTTCTATTCCCTTCACTTTTTGTATAGAAAAAGACAATAATTAGTTATTTTGTATTAATCACAAATCTCCTTAATTCTATCATAATTCTTTAACATATTACCATTTTAGAATGTAAAGGAGTTATGATCCAAAGGAAAAGATAAAGAAATAAATGGAAAATGCATACCTTTTCCATCGCTCAACACACCCCCCTATTTACCCTTTTTCATGTCCTCATGAAAACCATGTAATTTACATGCAAGGCAGTTAGGGAATAGGCTGGAGAGGGATTTTCATGAAGTGGTCTAAAACCATGATTTGCAGCCAAAACTTCAAAAATGGCTCCTATCTGCCCTTCAGGAAATTCGTATATAGCCTTATATCTTGCTGCAAGATACCAGATAATGGGGCTTCGAAATCTACAACCTAGCCAAAGTGGACCTTCTCTCAAGCTGAGGTTAATATAGGTAACCAGGTGATCGGTAGCTAATTTAAATTTTTTATAATTGAAGGGTTCTCTGTCCTGGATATTTCGATTACAAGTCTTCCATTAGAGTTTAGTTGTTGCTATGGCAAGTTGTTTGATGGATAGGAAGTATTCTACCCCTTGCTAGACAACTGCTTAATGAATGGTTCCCAATGTCTGGATCACACCCTTCTTTATCATTAAGCTTATATGCTTATCCCACAGCTGTAATGGGTTTTCCAATTGACCCCTTACCCAAAGGTCTAACCCATTTTCTTGTCTCTGAAAGGTGTTATCGGCCTTGAGCCATTTTAACTGGTTAACAACAAACGAAATGAATGCTTCAAACTGGATATCACCCACAAAAGGATTGGGGTTCTTTTCCATTTCCTCCTCCAACACAAAATTATGAAAATAAAATTCACATAGAAATCGTTGGACTTTCACTCCATAATGTTTACAGCAGTTTATGAAATCATCAATAGTTTTTAACTCTACAGGTACCCCTGCCTTGACAGCTTTAATTTTTAACTGTAAATACCTTTCTAACAAAAGAAAAGCATAATTTTTGGCAGGTGCCCTATAGGCTGGAACATCAGTATATAGAGAACAGAGGGTATCCATTCGGCTTATGACTGAGTTTAGCTTATTTGTTACCTTTTCAACTTTTTCCTCTACCTTCCGACATTTATCAAAGGCCTCACTCTCTAATGCATTGATTTTCTTAAATTGCTATTGTAACTTTTGGTATTTCTCTAAAGGAATGGTCTCTTCTGTGAGTTTTCTTATCGTATGTTGAGCCTGTGCTAGATCCTCTTGGAGTTTCACTATCCTAGGATCATTGTCTGTCGAAACACTTTTGGGCTAAAGATATACCTGGATCTTCTTATTGTGACATCTAGTTCCTACAGTCTGTGTCCCTTTTATCTTGTCAGTCATGATGCTAGAGGATAGTGCCTCTGTTTGGACATCCTTATTACAGACTGGTGTATCTTATGTTTGGGTCGTTGCATCTGTAACAACTGCATGTTGTTCCTTACTGTCCTGAATGGATATGGGCTCTGTTTGAGTCCCTATGGCCTTTACTTTATGGGGTTTCATTCGGGTGGCTTCATTTCTTATTCTTGTGGTTCTTTTGAGATTTTCCCCATTTTTAGGGCCCTTATCTGTTGTCTGAGTTGTTTTATTACATTCAGTAGCCTTTTTTGTTCCTTTCACAGCCTCTTGATTTCATTCGTCTTCTTCTTCGAAGGAACAATTGTTTCTTTTCTTGGAACTAGGCTTTGTTCTTCAAGGATTGTACTCTCGCCCTGGCTTATTTCCATATTTTCTATTTGGAACACTTCTTCACTATTCTCGTCCTCCTGATTAGGTTTCTCAGGGGAGGTAACCCTAGTTTGATCTGCTATTTCCTGGGTGGCTTCTGCTTCTACTTCTTCTTCGTTATTCATCTCCTCAGATGCACTTTTGTGAGCAGAGTGTTCCTGTGATTGTGCTTCTTCTTCCTCCTCATCATTCATCTTCTCGGGTGCACTCTCACTATGAGCAGAGTGTTCCTGTGATTGTGTTTCCTCAATATTGAGGTTGAACAGGCTCTCTGGTTGAATATACTCACCCATATTGGCCAAACTTTGGGCCACTTTGTCTTCCTACAATGGTATTTGTAGTGGAATTACACCAGAGCGCTCCATTTCTTCCTCCAATTCTTCTTCCCATTCTTCTTCCACATTTTCCCCTCCTTTGAGTTGTGGGGGTTTCTCATCTTCAGAGTCCAATATTTCTAATGGTTGGCTACTATTATCTTGGAGATTTCCCAACATTCCCCTGCTTTTCCTTTATCTAAGGGACTGTCTGTGTTTCTGTGGTCTAGTTGATGTGCTGGTGGTTCTTTTTCTTTTCGGGGCTAGTAAGGCCAATCCCCTGTCTATTTAAAATACCTATTCTTCCCAAATAGACTGCTGCTGAGCAAGACTATGATTGACTATTAATCGAATTAAACCATGTTGACTTACTACCATTTCTGTATGACGTGATTTCCTTATATTCTGAGTGGCGTCATGCAATAAAGAAATTAAATATGCAGGAAAATTTACAGCACATTTCTGTCTTAATACTGCTAATAATTTGAGATGGCGTGGTCTTACCACATCTTTTCTCCCATCACATGTGATGTAGCTTTGCACTATTCTGGCTAATTCTACCCATGGTTCTCCCAGGGTTTTAGGCAGGACTCCTTTTGCTTTGATGGTAAGGTTCTGTCCTTCGTCCCGGAAGATGGCTATGGCATCTTGAAGTCTTACTTTTTTCTTAGTCAATACTGGTCCGACTACTGGTAGTCTAGATATTTCGGAAATTACCACCTCTATTACCGTTATTCGCCTTCCCCTCACCATGGAATAATCTTCCTGCAAATTCTGCAGAAATTCAATGGCCACAGTTTCATGGGACTCTTGTAGCCATGTAAGGTAATTGATCCATCCTTCTCTTTCCAGAATTGCTCATGCAACGTTGAAAATTATCAGCATTTGTGGTTCCCTGCGTATTGCTCTGCCTCCCATTTTGTTCAAGCTTAGCACACTGTTAATTTTTACAAAGCAAAAACAAACACAAAAATGACAATGGAACAATAAGCTGTGCATATTGGAAAATTTCAATATCGTTAAACTTGCTATTTCCAAGATCTGATGGAGTCATCGTACCTCCAAATAAGGAATTGACACATCTGCCAGTGTATTTTGGAGATCACCCACACCGCCCTGAAATGTTATAGGTCATTCTCGACCAGCAAATGGAGGAGCGGCGTACTAGACGACAACCGTACAGAAAAAAAGGAATGGTGTATATCTTCATGGCATGATTGTAAAAATAGTGAATTACTGAAATTGAGGCTTATGATGAAAAACACAAATAGATATCGAAATGCTATGAAATGATGCAAAAAATAGGGGAGAGGATAGCTGACGTAATTAAAAATGCTTATGCGGTCGTTATCCACTTTAACCATTATGATTGATTTATAACCGATATTTCATGTGTAAGAGGTTCGAAAGGGTTACATAACATAATATCATTTGAAATCAAGATAAAGATATAAGAAAAGGGTTTATAATGACTATTGGTGTATGAAAAGTATGACTTCAATATCATCAGCAGAGCTCTGTTGCCCACAAGTGTTCATAACCTTGACAAAGTTGCTTGTTTCACCCTTGGAACCATAATCCTTTATGTATGCCTAAGAAAGTGTTGTGTGATGTCAGAATGGAGGCCATTATTCTGGCTTGGTAACTAGATGAATCACAATGCCATTCACCAGGAAGGATTGAAAGGTGGGCAGGTCGACTCATGATGAGACCTCCTGTTCCAAGGACTTTTTTATTTTTCTGATATGCCTCTTAGATCATATCCCTGGTGTGGTGGCCATAGTGGGAATGCCACTTCATTGCTTCCTTATGAACATGGTAGGTTGGCTCTTGATGAGACCCCATATCCTTCATCTAACAAATCATGATAGTAATCATATAGATATGTATTTTTCTCTCTTTTTTTCTTTTCTTTTATATAGCACTTTCCTATTTATATACAGAGGATGGCTCAACACTCCTTAAGAGAAGGGATGGTGGAAGAAGTCTGAAAATCTCAATAGAGGCAAAATATGCCCTTATCCTTATTCAATAATAATGATCAAAGAGAATTATGAAGATTAAGGAAGAACCAACATGATAAAAATAATCAATCAAATTAGTTTTAGTGAAATAAAGACAACAAAGTGATAAATAGTTGTGTCCTTTCCTCTTTTTTCTTATCAATACAAAGCAATTTCTCTAAAGATAAAGATTTTTCTTTGGTTTGTTGATTTCAGTATCCTCTAGTTTTTGTGTTCTTTCATGAATGTATGCCTGTGCCTTAAAGGGATCATGAACAATGAACCATCATTCACAAAAATCCTCTAAATGATGTTCTTTAAGAAACACACAAAAAAAAAGATGCACTCAAAAAGAGTTGTTCCTTAGATGGAACAGTTGTTGTTCCTTAAGAGGGACAGCAAAAAGAATATCTACACACAAAACCATGGTTCCTTTAAGAGGAATAGCAAACAAAATAAAAAAAATACACTCAAAACTATTGTTCCTTAAGAGGGACATCAATTATTCCTTAAACAAAACAGCAAATAAAGCAAGCGCGAAATAAATACGGATCCTTCAAAAATATGGATCATCCGAAATCAAAACTGATGTTCCTTCAGAAAGAACAGTAGAAAGAAAAATGTGAAGGAGGGTTGTTCCTTTAAAAGGAATGGAAAAACAATCTGGCGGAAGTGTGGTTCCTTTAAGAGGAACAGTAAAAATGCAATCTAGTGGAAATGTTGTTCCTTTGAAAAGGAACAGCAAAAATTCGAAAGTGTTGTTCCTTCAGAAAGGAACAACAAAAATGTGGAAATGTTGTTCCTTCAGAGAGGAACAACAAAAATGCAGAAGTTTTGTTCCTTCGAAAAGGAACAACAGAAATGTGGAAATGTTGTTTCTTCGGAAAGGAATAGCAAAATTGCGAAAGTGTTGTTCCTTCAGAAGGAACAACAGAAATGCATAAATGCTATTCCTTCAGAAAGGAACAACAAAAATGAAAAAGTGTTGTTCCTTTGGAAAGGAACAGAAAAAATGCGAAAGTGTTGTTCCTTCGGAAAGGAACAGCAAAGATGTCGAAATGTTGTTCCTTTGGAAAGGAACAGCAAAAAACAAAAAATGTAGAAACATAAAAGTTTGTACAGAAAGTAGTTTATACAAGCATAAGAGAAAAACTTATGTACAAAGTTTTAGAACAATGGTATTATTTAGTGAACAAATGTTGAGGAAGGATTATTTTCCTCAGCAGGAATTTTCATATCAGAATATTCTCGTAGCTGTTGGTAAAAGGATTCCTGAGTAAGCGGTTTATGGTACAGTTGCACTCGGTGACCATTTGCTTTGAAGGCATGTCCAGATCTGTCAATAGTAGTTAAAGTAATGGTGCCATTATCATGCACTTTCTTTATTTCATATGGTCCAAGCCATCTAGTCTGTAGTTGTCTCGGAAAATCTTGAATCCTAGAGTCATATAGGAGTGTCCAATCTCCTTCATGGAAGATTTTCGTTTTGATCAGGGCGTCGTGCCATTTTTCTCTATGTTGTTTAATTAATGTAGTGTGTTGAAGAGCTGAGAGCCTGATTTCATCTAGCTCATTAATTTGTTGTAATCTGTTAGTCTGGGCCTCATTTAAATTCAAACCAATCTCCTGTGTTTTTCTTAATGTTTGTATTTCGAACTCTATTGGAAAGATGGGTTCTTTTCCAAATACTAGTTGATATGGTGAATGGTCGATGGTATTTCTCCACATTTTTCGGTATGCCCACAAGGCTTCGGGCAATCTTGAAGCTTAGTCATGTCTGTGCAATGCAACTATTTTTGTCAGTATTGCCTCTATCACCTTATTCGTGCTTTCTACTTGGCCATTTGCTTGTGGGTGATACGGAGTGGTAATTTTGTGTTGAATGTGATAATTTTTTAATGTTGCATCGAATTTATTACCTACAAACTGCAGTCCTCCATCTGTGATTATGTCCCTCGGGAATCCATATCACACAAATATTTGGAAAAGGAAATGTATTACAAAATCCTCTGTAGCTCTTGGAAGTGCCTCTGCCTCAACCCATTTGGTAACATACTCTATTGCTACTAGAATATATGTTTTCTGATTTCTTGATGGGTTTATTGGACCAACAAAATCAAGCACCCAACGCTCAAATGGTTCTATTACTAATTGTGGGTTTAAAGGAATTTCGTCGGACTATCCAGGGTGTCCTGCTCTTTGGCAACTGCCACAGGCTTGAACAAATTTCTTAGCGTCTTTAAAGACTGTGGGCCAATAATAGCATGTTTGCAAAACCTTGTGACTAGTCCTGTGAACTACGAAATGTTCACCACATGGTTCGTCATGACAAGCTTTCAGAATGTCAAATATTTCCTCTTTGCGGACGCATCTTCTGATGTGCATATCTGCCCCTGTATGAAATAGGTAGCCCCCAATCCAAGAAAATCGGGTACTTTGTTGCACAATCTGTTTTCCTTCATTGGGGGTTAGATGCTTTGATAATTTACCTACCGCTAAATAATTTTCAACATCATCATACGAGGGTGTCTTGACAGTAACAGCAAACAAATGCTCATTTGGGAATTGATCTTCGATTGTTGGTGCGTCCGCTGGCTTTGGCATTCGTGAGAGAAAATCAGCTATAGGATTCTCTTTCTCAGGTCGATCTTTTATTGTGATGTCAAATTCCTGCAATAAAATCAACCATCTTGTTACTCTATCATTTGTAATAGGTTTATTTGCTAAGTATTTTATGGAAGAGTGATCTGTATATAAAACAACAAGATATCCAGTGATAAAATGCCTGAATTTATTTACAGCATGTATTATAGCTAAAAAACTCTTTTTCAGTTACGTATAGTTTAGTTTAGCAGGAGATAAATTCTTGCTAATATAATAAATTGCATATGGCTTTTTATCTTCTTCCTGTCGAAGGACTGCTCCAATAGTTGTCTCTGAAGCATCATATGAAATTTGAAATGGCAGATCCCAATCTGGGCCTCTGAGCACTGGGGTTGTTGACACAAGCTTTTTCAGATCCTCAAAAGCACAATCGCATTTAACTATCCAAATAAAATCAACATTCCCTGTCAGTGCGTATAGAGGTGCAACTATTTGAGAAAAATGCTCTATGAATCTCCTATAATAACCAGAAAATCCTAGAAAACTGCATACCTCTGTCTGTGTGGTAGGAGTAGGTATTAACAAAATTATTTGAATTTTGGTCGGATCTACCTGTATTCTCGCTACTGAGATATAATTACCTAGGATGAGTCCCTCGGTCATCATCATATGGTACTTTTCATGGCTCAAGCAGAGCCTGGTGGCAATACATCATTGTAGCACCTTTTCCAATGTTTCTAGTGCTGGCTCAAAATCATCTCGATACAGTGTGAAATCATCCATATATACTTCGAGCCCTTCATTTATTAAATCTGAAAAGATGTTGAGGATGGCCCTCTGAAATGTGGCAGGCACATTGCATAGGTCAAAGGGTAGGACTCTATAGGCAAATGTTCCCCAAGGACAAGTAAAAGCAGTTTTATCCTGGTCTTCAGGGTCAATCTGAATCTGATTGTACCCACTGAAGCCATCTAGGAAAGAAAAGAATATTTTTCCTGCTAATGAATCTAATACTTGATTAATGAATGGAAGGGGAAAGTGATCATTTTGAGTTGCTTTGTTCAATTCTCTATAGTCTACACAAATCCTCCATTTTCCATTCTTCTTTGGCACCACTACTAGTGGAGAGACCCACTTGCTATCAAAGATTGGGTAAATAAAGTTTACATCTAAAAGTTTTTGTAACTCAGCTTTCACAATATCTTTAAAGTGAGGGTTGATTCTCCGTTGGGGTTGGCGAATGGGTCTATCATCCTTTTCTATATAAATGTGGTGCATACATAGCTGGGGATCAATTCCCTTCATTTCCAAATAATCCCAGGCAAAAGCTTCCTCGTATTTTCTCAGTAGTTGGACCAGCTTTTCTTCTTGTTCAAGAGTCAGTTTTTTGTTAATGTTTAAGGTTTTTCCTAGCTCAATCTCTATAGTTTTGTTGTTTGAAACAGAGGTAGTGGGTATTGATTGATCATAAGTGTCTTTGAGGGGATCTTCTTCTAGTTCATTGTCAAATGCTACCTCTATCATGTGACATTGTACATGGGATCTAGATTCGGATTGGTTAATGAGGTTGTTAATAATGTCATCCTCTATTTGGTCTTTAAAATCAAGGGAATCTTCTATGGTTAATGGGGACCTAATGTTTTTTGTGAGATATGATACAGGTTGCTTGTTAGTTTTCATTATTGTTAAACTTGGCTGGGTTGGAGGGTATAGAGCTAGATTCTTGATATTACTCCTTCTATTTATAGCCATACTGCCTTGTTGGCAACTAATGTAAGCATCAGCAGACACTATCCAAGGTCTACCTAAGATTAAAGGGTGTCCATCGAGTCAGTTTTTGGGGTTGATTATCAGAAAGTCAACAGGGTATTCCCAGGAATCTACAGATACCATGACATTGTGTAATGTACCTTCTGGCCTGACTACCAATTATTCAGCCAGTTTCAATAGGGTGGTAGTTGGTTCTACTGATGTAATGCCAAGTTTTTGACAAGTAGTGGTTGTTAAAATATTAATCGCAGCCCCTAAATCAACTAGGGCGTTTGAAAAGGTTTGTCCATTGATTTGCACCGTCACTATAGGATTCCCTGGGTCTTTATATTTGACAGGTGCTTCTCTTCGTGATAGTAGATCAAATAGGGTGCCAACTACTTGGACGGTTGGATTAGTTGTTATTATCCTCTTTGGCCTTTTTATACATAGAGTTCTTTGATGGTTATTGCATAGGTCGGGATATCTTGGATAGCCTGGAGGAGTGGAATCTTTATACATAAATTTCTTAGTTCTCCCAGAAGATCAAAGTCAGGATATTTTATTAGGTGTGGTATGATTAGTCATTCTGGGAATGGGGGAGAAGAAGTGGTTGCCTGGTTGTGAGTTTGTTGTCTGACCACATCCTCTTCTTGTAGTAGTTGTTCTATAGGTAACGAATTTTCAACTTGAGCATTTTTATCTCCCTCAGTTTCTATTATGTGCCCAAACATTAATTGAAGGTCATTGCACTCCCTTACATCAGTTTCAAGTTCTTGTGTTTCAATTATTTGAATAGATTGAACCGGTCTATTATTAGGTTTTGGGTTGGGTTGGGCTGGGAGTTGTTCTCTTAAGTTGGACTGGGTATTTTGTTGTAGTGTATATGGTGCTGGCAGTGTGGGTTGAGGGAGGGGGGGTGGTTCCAGTTGGCTGATTCATCGGTCTTTGTTAGTTTGACTACCAGGCTTGACACTGCGAAGTGGAAGGGGACCATTGCATTGGATATGCATTGTTTTACCAACATGATGGAGAGTAGGGAAAGTTTAACCAATCAGTTTGGCTTGTTTGATTTGGCCATGGTGATGAAGGAAATGGTTGTTGTGAACAGCTTGGGAAGGGTGGCTGATTTTGCCACACTGTATTATATTGTTGAGCATGATATTGTGGAGGTTGGAAAGAAGAAGATGGATCGAAGGGCATACCTGGTTGTCGTGGCTGCCATTGACGGCGCTGATTGAGTAGGTACACTGGTTCTGATTCTTCTTCCACTTCTTTGTACACTACTTTCAAAGCCGGGAGTGAGGGGCAGTTTCCGGTGGAGTGATCTCTTGTACAAATAGCGCAGACTTGAACTGTATCCAGTGGGCACTCTTTATGGTTGTGTTTCTTTCTACATCTAGGGCAGAATATTGCCAGGTTTTTCTCTACTTCTGCTTGTTTCTGTTTAGCTTGCATAATATTGAGTTGCGTTTTCAGAGTCCCTAATATATCAGTTTTGAAATCCTCCAGTAAATTATCAATTTCTGTGCGGGTTACTCCTCCATCGGAGATCTTGTTGTCCCTTTTGAGCATGTCACGTTCCACTAGTTTTAACCTTGTATTGCCTCTTGAACTCCTAATACACAAATCAATAATGTCAGCAAAATTTTCTTGATAGATGTCACCTTTTCCCATAATATTTAGTGTTTCAACCCATTGTTCCTTCATTCCTTTAATTAATTTAGTTTTTAACACATTGTCAGGTAAGGGTAATGATGCATAAGGAGATCTCTGAAGATTATATTGAAAACGTTCAACATACTCTTCTAGTGTCTCATTAGGTCTGGCTACCATCTAAAATATTTCATCCTTTAATTCTCTAGACCTACAATAATCCTTATATTTATTTAGAAAAACACCTTTCATCTTATCCCAGTCGTTTATAACACCTCCACCTAATCCCATAAACCATCGTAAAGCTACTCCTTTTAATGTGGAGGGAAATAGTTTTAACTTTTGGGGATCGGTGGTATAGTCATACCTCGGCATAATACATTGAATTCAAACAAAAATGTATTTGGGTCTTCTAATGTTAGGCCATGGAATTTAGGGATATGCTGCAGCTGTATGGCTTTCATAGGTGCATTTACTGCAGTGTCCACAATGGGATATTTTAGTGTGGAGGTCTGAGGTGTTTGTTGATTCTAGGCCACTTGATCAAATATGTGCCAATATCCTTCTGGGATTTCTAGGGAGTAATTCCTAGACTGCCTAGGAGTAGGAATGGTCTTAACAACACTTCCTTAGTCTGGGATGATGAGAGTTCCTTGTTGAACTAATATCTCGGGGGATCTTGGCTCTTCAGGTTCTTTAGCTTTGTTCTAGATGATTTTGACAGCACTTCCCTTATCTGGGTTGCTTAGTGGCTGAACTATTCCAAGAGGAGATCTTGGTTCTTCTGTTTCCTATGTTTCTCCTCCTCCTTTGCAAAGATTACTAAGGTTCCCTTCTTGTAAAGATTTTGGGCTAGAATTCTCAATTTCTTGAAAATCTTGCTCTTATATTTGGCTGTGCACCTCGACAAAGGCTATAGATGGTGATTATGTGGCCCGAAGGGAGTTAGTAGGCTGTTTAGAAGCAAATTTTCTAGGACCTACTAATGGCTGAGATTCTACTTTTTTAATGATATTGTCTATAAAGGTCGATCAGCCAAGGGTCACCTTGTCCCTTAGCTTTATCAGGTTTGGGTAGTGGTTTCGGATTCTTTTCAGGCTTTTTCTACTTAGTCATGCACACAACTCAAATACTTATTTCTACCCAATGTAATCAACAAATCTATAAGAAAGCAGGCGGGGGATCAGGGTTGTTACATGCTTCGTATGTAGGTTCTTACCTTTGGTTTTTAATACCCAATTCTCTCCTAGCATGTACTTATCAAATGCACACTACTCTTCTTAAAACAAATGGCTACACTCTCCCAGGCAACGACGCCAAAATGTTGAGTGATAAAAGGTGTCTTTTTAACCCCTATTTTCCCCACATTAATTATCAATCTAGGTACAATTTTTATCTCAAGAATGTACTCAGTCTGAGGCGGTCACTTGATTCAAGAGTAACGTTTGCTAGTTTGCGGTATAGTGCTAAATACAAGAGTAAATGGATGTTGGAAATAGAATCTACTTGTAATTAAAAAGAACCTTAATGCTCTAAAACTTAAATCATTCATTCAGAAAACTATAGCAATTTATCAGTCAAGGATGCAGTAGTGATAACTCTTTCCTCTGTCAACTGATATAAATGAAATCAATCATAAACAGGACCTCCAATCTGAGAACTTAGACAGTGATAGTCAATTTTCTTTACAGTTATATATCTTTCAATCCACACTAAAGCAAATAATAACAATTTGATTGGAAATGTTTACACACTTGTTGCACTATCAATTAAAAGGAGAAAGTAAATCCTTGCAAAAAAGGAACAGCAACTAAATCTGTTGAAAAGATTGGACAGAAAAGCTTAATCTACAGAAATGAATTGAATAGCACTCTTTACCGAAATGAATCGAATAGAAACCTTTAACTGAAATGAACTAAACAACGATATTCAGATAATAAAGGAACAACAGATCTCATAAGTGTAAACACACAGTGACTATAAAGTAATAGAATCAGTAATATTATTCTGGCAGAGTGAACATTAATCGCAGGTATAAAGGAACGGCAATCGTGATTATAATTGAACAGCAATTAAATGAACAACAGTTGCAGTTGTGAGTGAACAACAGAATCTAGACTAGATAGCACAGTATTGTTTCAAAAGGAACAACATGACATTGAGTTATGAATAACAATCATGTTATCAATGCAGTCTAATTATGATATTGATGTAACAGAGTAATTTAGCGAGATGTTCAGAAATAGAAGATTACTAAATAAAGCGAATTAAGGAAATGCAAAGGAAATCAAACCACACATGACTGTAATTGTAAAATAGTGATACAAGAAGCAAGTGGATCCACCAAGGCCGGGCCCTTAGCCACTAGGGAAGCACTGTGCATTTACTCCAGGATTAGATAATGGAACAGCAACTGAGTTATATATTAATCATATATGGCAGAGTTACAGCTATCGCTCCTCAAAGAGAGTAGATGATCAAAGTTGAAATTACAACAGTAATTCTGAAAAATCAATCTCTCCTTTTGTCTTACAATCGCTGCCCCATTTATAATGGGTAGGTGGATACATCAACGTTATAGATAAATTTTAAAGTAGCAATCCCTCAAGATCAAAAGATCCTGAGGGCTTCGCTTAATCTTCCATCTTCAGTTGTCTTCTTGTCCTCTTATGCAACCACTCTATTTTCTCTGTCTTTTCCTGAGTTGCGTGGTCTAGTCTCATTCTTCTTGTCTGGACATGGTTTCCTAATGGAGGAATAGCAGTTGCCTTGCTTTTGTCTTTACCTTCCAAGTAGCGATTTTCTACTCCCTTCACTTTCTGTATAGAAAAAGACAATAATTAGTTATTTTGTATTAATCACAAATATCCTTAATTCTATCATAATTCTTTAACATATTACCATTTTAGAATGTAAAGGAGTTATGATCCAAAGGAAAAGATAAAGAAATAAACGGAAAATGCATACCTTTTCCATCGCTCAACACTTGACATAAGTGTTATAGACATATTTGAGCACTACAACCCCAATCACATATGTCGATAAACCAAGGTCTCTCAAACCCCAAAAGTGTTGTTTCATACCCTAAAGGATCAAAGTCAACTAATTACATCATTTCCCAGAAGTTCCACCTTAAAAACTACTTAGAACTGGTCAAAACTGGCCCATATAGACTGCTCCTTGGTCAAAGTGCGATGCATCTCACCTATTACACATGGGGGGTGTGATGCATACTGAAAAGGCCTTTTGTAGGGTGAGATGGGCGAGAGTAGATAAATGGCAAAGGTAGTTGGCTAAGTGGAAACCCAGAGAATCCTCTAGAAATTGCTCATATGAAACTTGCCTCTCTGAATTCACCCAGGGATGAGTAAGAGATCATCAAATCTCTATGTGGAACCAAGAACTATCAGTGAAATGACACTAATCAAAAACCCAGAAGCTAACTCACCCCCCTACAAATATCTATATATGGATCCCTCATCCTAAAGATCCAGAGGCTGGAATTTTGTAATATGTAAGGAAGTGTTGTTGGTTTCTCTTTGAGACATTGTATTGTTGGGTGATCTTGCTTTTCATGAGGTGAAGAGGGCTTTCATGCTGGGAGGATGATGTTGGATCATACAGTTGGGTTGTAATCATCTCTTCTACTTCTACTATCAACAAAGTTATTTGAGTTTTCCTCCATATACTTGTGTGTTTATGAATCTTGTATTTGTGTATACAACCCTATGGTTAATGTAGTTTTGATTCTACATTGTTTATGGTATCATAGATCTCTATGATTTGATGGTTTCTTGTTGCTTTGCCTCTATAGGTGTTCTTTGAAGCGAGACAAGTGAGAAAGGAGTGGCAAGCTCTATCAAAGTAGAGAGGAAACAAGCAAGGAACCAAGCGAAAGATTAAGGTTGGTGCTCTCTGCTTCTCTCTTATCTATCTTCCATAAAGGAAAACACAAGTTACTTTGAATTGCTTGTTTCTAAGATAGCTACCCGTCTTAGTGGGACTAGTAGATCTGAATAGACACTAGTTTTCTCGGAAACAAAATGGTGACTCCACTAGGGAGCGAATAGTTTGTTTGTTTGTTACTGTTGTTTGCTTTATAAACTACAAACGGAGCCTAAAGTTAAGCCAGCTACCTTTGAACTGCTTTTGCTATGCAACTGTAAAGTAGATCAACACTGCTTCAGTCAATCTCTGAGTTGGTTTATGAACTGAACATCTGACTTCCAAACATCCTAAGTGCCCTGGTGGTAGCTCAATAAGCTCATAAGATCATACCCCTATACTTTGTGTTTACCGTCCATCATAAGCTCAGCCTAAATCAATGAACTTAGCTACAAATTGTGAGTGAAAACCAAGCTCAATCTCGTCCCTGGTCCATCGCACTGTCTCCCATTGGCAGTCTGTATGCATCACACCTCCCATGTGCTATAGGTGAGATGCATCCTTGTTTCCCTTAAGGACATGTGCTATGATTGAATGAGACTGTTTCCCTGTCTGGAATTTGGTTTTTTCTTCATTGTTTTCAGCTCTATTCAGTAGTTTTGCTGCCTATGATCAGTATATCATTATTGAAGCCTTCTTCCTTTACATTATTCAACCTCCATTGATAAAGAATTGTAAATTTTTTTAATGTATTTTTCATCATTTACAGTCCTCCTTTGGAAAAAGTAGCTTAATCGAACTCTCCTCTTTTGATTTGAAATTTTTGTAATCTTCGTTTTGAGTCAAGGAAAAGAGTGTCGTAAAGTCTTCCTCTTTTAGATAGTCGATTGTACTTTTTCCATTGTATTTGATTTGAATTGTCAATATTTGAAGTGTCGAAAGCAGTTTTCCATTCGCAATTGAAAGTGTCGTTTTAATCTTCCTTTCATTTTGAAAAGAAGATGTTGAAGTGTTGCTCTGAAGAAAATAGTTCAGATCTGTACTTAGTTTTCCTTTTTAGCATTCACACACTAAGGAAGCGGAAAAACAAATACATGCATGTGCATTTGCATTTAGACTGCATGCGGAAAATGATTTAGGAAAAGTGCATTTAGTGTGTGCTCTCTACTCTCTGTTGAAAGAATCATACTTTTCTTTCCTTAGTAGCTAGGATTTTCATTGCTAAAAGAAAACGAACGATTGTTTATCATTTTAGATTGCATATTTAGGAATTTTACATCTACATCACACAGTGAACCTTGAAAGGCAAACTTCTTAAAAAATATCAACTATAAAATAAACCTTAATGAACATAAAAACACTTTGGAACCTAAAGCCCAACATCTAGAAGTCTAGGCTAGAGACGTATTCCAGCGTCGTAAAACCTGGTAACTATCGTTTTCATCGAAGGTTGGATGATTCCGCCTCTTTGATATGACAAGTGTCAGTACGGGCTTGTGCTCCCCATACCGTCGATTATATATTGGGAGACCACAATAGGCTGATATCCTTTATCCTTAGGAAGATGTGTCTACCGCCCTATCAATTGCAATGCACTGAACACAACATTCAGGAAGATTGACTACCGTATATAAAGTCCTTGGTAATTTCCCTTTAATTTTCCACCAAGGTGTATATTGCAATTTTGCGATTGGTTTGGTAATCCCTCTGTCTAGATTTCCAGAGTAGTCACTTTCGTTCCTTTTTGACTCCCTAAAAGAAAAGGTCCATCTGAGCACTTGTCACTTTAGGCTCATTAAAAATCGAAGGCGACTAGAGTCACCTTTAGCTTTTTCTCATCTCTTAAAAATTGAAAAAGCAAGTTGTGTCAAAGCGTCATAAAATTCATTTAATTTGGAATAACATCCCTATTCCTTCGTTGATATTAGGTTGAGGTAATGGAGTCCACCAATCAAGGATTCCCCTTGGGGGAAATCCTAGTCCTTTCTCCTCTTGGGGAGATATTAGTGCTCCTTTTAGGCTACATTGTCCCTTCCAGGACTCAAAATTGGCCTGCCAGTATGGCTATTATCGACCTCTGTCGTTCAAAACACCGTAATTCCTCAGCAATCGAATTAGTAACCAAATGATACTAGAGTTGCTCCCTCACCTTCTACTTCGTTTTTTTCTCCATCTCCTTCTTCCTCTTCACTTGGTGAAATTAGTGATACTAGAAACCAAGTAACTGAGAAGAAGAAGAAAGGGAAGGAGAAGAAGAAGAAGAAGCCAGTTGCACAAGGGGGCAACCATGCATCATCTGGTGAAAATCTGCACAACACACCTTCCAAACCAAAATCTCCATGCATAATTTGCAAAGGAGACCACTATCATTGAGATTGTCCTTGCATCCCGTGGATCTAGAGAGATTGGTCTCCCCACTTGCACCATCTAGTGTCATCAACCTCTGTCGATCATGTTGAGAGTACACCATTGACTAGTGAAAATGAAGTCAATGGACAAAAAGGAAGAGCTAGATTTCCTTGTAGGTTGTGTGAAGGTGATCATGTCATCCACCATTGTCCTTTTTTGGACGAAGCTAAAAGAGTCTTGGATAACCATCCTGCTTCACCACAGTGACTTCCATCTAGATACAAGAAACTCTTGCCAAGTCCATCGCTAGTTGAAAATCTGACTGACATACCTATGTTGTCAGTCGAAATGCCCATCATTAAAGATAAACCCTCTGAGTCCACACCGAACCAAATTCAACAAGTCGAGATGGCAGTCGACCCAGTCTTGTCTTCAGAAGGTCCACCCTCAGATGATAGAATCTTCAAAGAGAATAAGAATGACACCATTCAAATTCTTTTTACACAGAGTCTGATCAACATGGGGGCAATCTACCCATTCCTTTACCACAGGAGGGGAGTTCCCCATTTCAAGAGATTCATCCGCTCATTTATTCGGTCCTTCCTCCAAGCAATCTAGTCGTTTCCTTTGATTGGAATCTACTAGCAAGACCCCGCCTACCATCTAATGTACCATTCCGAATCATAGTACAAGTT
Organism: Pinus taeda; assembly: GCA_000404065.3. Taxonomy (NCBI): domain Eukaryota; kingdom Viridiplantae; phylum Streptophyta; class Pinopsida; order Pinales; family Pinaceae; genus Pinus; species Pinus taeda. Next base: position 47,625 of record APFE030609984.1, read on the forward strand.
TACAGAATGATCATGGCTAGCACTATCATAGATTAAGGGGCTTCCATGAGTATCCTTTCCTCAACTGATTGGAAAGCGCTTGGTTCGCCATCAATTCTGCCTGAGAATCAAAATTTGTGAGGCTTCGATAAAGGAACTAGTCGACCGTTAGGGATCCTTCCAAATTTTCCTATAACTTTGAGAAGGAAAAACATTCATTTGAACGTGATGATAGTCCAAGGGCCACTAGATTACAATATACTCCTTGGGCGTGACTATGTTTACAACATGGGAGCTATTGTTTCCTCACTCTTTCGGGTGATGTGTTTCCCGTATGAAGGAAAAATGGTACAACTTGTTGACCAGCTTTCATTCCCTGGTTCAAACACGGATACGAGTCAAACACCGTCCCTAAATGGTATCTTTGCACAAGGCATGTTTCTTTAACTTCCAGTTCATCCACCTAATTACCGCAAGTAATTCGGTGAATGTGACGAAACCCATGGGGGATGCACCCTAGTTTGCTTCGGCAGGCGAACCCAGATGAAAAGATAGATTTCCTCGTAGGATATATGACCAGTCTGAAACACCCATCCATGTAGGATATGGGATCAGTCTAGATCAGGATCTCCTCATCGTAGGTTATATGATTGGTCTGAAACACTCGTCTGTGTAGGATATGGGATCAGTCTAGATCAAGATCTCCTTGTCGTAGCTTATCTTATTGGTCTGAAACACCCATCCGTGTAGGATATGGGATCAGTCTAGATCAAGATCTCCTCATCGTAGATTATATGATTGGTCTAAAACACCCGTCCATGTAGGATATGGGATCAGTCTGAAACAGGATCTCCTCAAAGGTGATGTGATTGGAAGTGTCAACCCACACCATTCACCTTTGTCTATTTCGATGGACAAAGCCAAGGAAGTGTTTTGTCTACTCTACGGACAAAACAATCTTGCTTAAATGCGAGGACTTCCATATGGTGACCTAGAAACTCTACTTTTCTTTATACCTGGGGGCATGCAAACCTTTTTTACGCAAGTGAAAAGCGTCCAACATAACTCTAACCCCGTAGTATTTTAGCCTAACTTTTAGTTCAACTGCTTTGGTTAGGTGATTGGTCTGATCCACCATTCACCTTTGTCAGTGGCCCCAGCAAAGCAAAGGAAATGTTTTGTAGGAAACTATCCTACCTAACCTCAGTAGTTCATTAACTCTTAGTTCTGTAGTTGGTCGTTTCTAGCCTGAATACGAAAGGCACTGAGCAAAGTTTCGCATGGGGCAAGCTCATTCAAAAATGAACCTACTAATAAGAGACATCTTTAAAGACGACTAGAACAAGAAATATTTCTGGAAAGTTCAAGCTCGTTAAAAAATAAACCTAGCAATGAGCATAGTTTCTAAAGATTCAAGCTCATTAAAAAATGAATCCACCCTCGATAAATAACCTTTGTGATTGCATTGCTATCAACCTTTCAAGCCTTGCTCGTGTTCTTACCGTCACCTCCACTCTCTTAGCTGATCATACACCTCCACTTGATTGTTTACCCTTTTGAGGAACAGTTGCGACAAGTGATTCTGTTAGCCACCCTCTTTACACTTCCGTGCTTGAGAAGTTCCAAACTTACTTGGAACCAGTTACTACCCGAAAACATCACTTGTTCCTCAAAAACAAGTCTCTTTTAAGCTCTTTTTAGACTCGTAAAACATGAAAAGATTGTTGAGCTACTGGCCTTTCCAGCTCGTTAAAATAAATGGAAGCACCATCCCTCCTCTACATTTTAATATTTTTGAACCTGAGGGATCATTCCATAAAAGATCGAGCACTTGTCTTCTTCGACTCGTTAAAACTATCGAAAAGTCATCCCTTTCATATTATTTTATAATTTTTTGGACTTAAGAGATTATACCATGAAAAAGGACTATTGGAGTTTCCTTTTCGTCCCTTGTCAAACTCTCTAAACATGAAAAGGACCAAGATATCTTTGTCGTTAAACTTGTTAAAACAATAGCAACAAACTTGTCCATCTGGACAAGAATGAGTTTCACTGTCACTAGGCTCGCTAAAACATAGCGACAGGTTTGCTTGAAGGGAAAATTATAGAACAGGCATATGTTATCCTCCTCAAGCTTGACAAAAATAAAGAGGTACTGGTTAGCAATGACTGGGGAAAAAGGGAAGAAAACTTGAAGAACTTCATTGGTAGCAGATCACTCTTGAACATGACACTTTCACTCCATCACCATGATTGAGTCAGGTTGGGTTATTCTGTTCATCAGTCATATAACCATTGTTCCTATGTACCATCCATTTTGGGGTTAACGCTATCAATCCATTTCAGTGTTGCTAATATGTTCAAGAGAAGTCACTCAGAGAATTCACCAACCTAGCTAACACCTCATCCACTGCAATACCTTCACTCTCCATTTTTCATGACCGCCATTCCTGAACCTTGTATCACCATATCATTTTCACCTCCACAAAATCATTTTCTTCGTTTCATATCGTATATGTGGGATTCATTAAGGCCCTCCTACAACAGGTCACTTCTTATTGACATCAGCTCATTATCCAAGAAGTTGACTTAGGAACAACTCTTTCTATACTTTGAAGCTTACATGCCTCAATGGCAAGTTTCTCACTTCCGGCGACAGGTTTACATCAATGGCCTTTGACCGAAATATTTTGCGTGGTGTTTGACATCGACTCATACATTCACACCACGTGAGTTGTACTGTAGTACCTTGAGGGTCATTACCATTATCGGTGATTCCTCTCGTGCTTGTTAACAGCTTACATCATTGGCTGGTAATCAGGTGATGTCTTTCCATGCTCGACTCCAGAACATCTTTTCACATGGATCAACTTGTACATCGGGTGAAGAATGAACAAGTTTGAAGACCCTGGATCTAGTTTCATCCATCTGAGTTGTGATATATTTAGGAAAATAAAGACACCAAATGTACTCCATAGTTGCACAGATGATCATCCAAGCTAAGGGATGATGGCTCTACAAGAATCACTTGTCTGCAACAGCAGACAATTGTCTGTCCTATGTACATGAAAATGAATTTATAAATCTGAGCATGGGAATTCCCACCTCAGCTAGATCATGAAAATAATATGAAGATTATGTATTTTATTGTATCTTATTACAGGTCACATTCCAGTTCGAAAAGCCTCGGATCCTCATGATAAAGAATTTCACCCGACATCAGAAGATTTAGGACCTCATGCTTTAGGGGGAAACTGTTAAAGACATATTTGGGCACTGCAACCCTAATCACATATGTCAATAAACCAAAGGCTCTCAAACCCCTAAAAGTGTTGTTTCATACCCTAAAGGATCAAGGTCAACTGATTACATCATTTCCCAGAAGTTCCACCTGGTCAAAACTGACCCATACAGACTGCTCCTTGGTCAAAGTGCAATGTATCTCACCTATTATACACAGGGGGTGTGATGCATACTGAAAAGGCCTTCTATAGGGTGCAATGGGCGAGAGTAGACAAATGGTAGAGGCAGTTGGCTAAGTGGAAACCCAGAGAATCTTCTAGAAACTGCTCATATGACACTTGCCTCTCTGAACTTGCCCAGGGATGAGTAAGAGATCATGAATTATCCAAGAGGAACCAAGAACTATCAGTGAAATGACACTAATCAAAAACCCAGAAGCTGACTCACCCCCCTGCAAATATCTATATATGGATCCCTCATCCTAGAGATCCAAAGGCTGGAATTTTGTAATCTGTAAGGAAGTGTTGTTGGTTTCTCTTTGAGACATTGTATTATTGGGTGATCTTGCTTTTCACGAGGTGAAGAGGGCTTTCATGCTGAGAGGATGATGTTGGATCAGACAGTTGGGTTTTAATCCTCTCTTCTACTTCTACTATCAATAAATTTATTTGAGTTTTCCTCCATATACTTGTGTTTTTATGAATCTTGTATTTGTGTATACAACCATATGGTTAATGTACTTCTGATTCTACATTGTTTATGGTATCATAGATCTCTATGCTTTGATGGTTTCTTGTTGCTTTGCCTCTACAGGTGTTCTTTGAAGTGGGACAAGTGAGAAAGGAGTGGCAAGCTCTATCAAAGGAGAGAGGAAACAAGGAGCCAAGTGAAAGATTAAGGTTGGTGCTCTCTGCTTCTCTCTTATCTATCTTCCATAAAGGAAAACACAAGTTACTTTGAATTTTTTGTTTCTAAGATAGCTACCCGTCTTAGTGGGACTAGCAAATCTGAATAGACACTAGTTTTCCCGAAAACAATAGGGGATGACTTTGAGGAGAGAAAAAGTAATATTTTCCATATCAAAAATTCATGAACCAACAAATATTCTTCCAATAGATTCAACCTACAAAATCTACATCTATTTGACTTTCAAATATAGGGATGTCAAAGTTAACTTGTACCTTAAAGGGGGAGGCACCTTCGAAGTGACTTTTGGAAGAAGATGCATCAATTGTTGGAATCTGCTGAAGGATATGGGAAATTTATCCATCATTTTTTTCCTTTGCCACCTGAGGGCTTCTTCGATTAACAGTTTGATGGGATCTCCTGCTACCTCATCTTTCTTTTCTTCCCCCATGGTGTTAAGTTCCAACCCTAACCCCTTTATTTATTTAAATAAGCCCAAGGGGCCTAGTTAGAGTAATATTTAGTTAGATAAGTCAATAAATCCTGTAAGTGGTTATCTGCATTAACAATAGTTGTAAGTGGTTGACCCGCATTATAGAAAAGGGACCACAATTAGTTATAGGTGTGCCATAGTTAATAAATTAAGTGGTTAGCTCGTATTATGCAAGGGAATACTAGTAGTTGGGGTTTTAGATGTCACAAATCTATAAATAGTCATAGATAGCAAGGGAAGAATCATTCATTCTTATTGTAATTGAGTTCTGCTATGTTGGAGGTTTCCCCCTTGAAGAGGCAAGTGAAATTTGTAATCTTATTCTAAATAATAAAATATCTTTGCAGTTCATCTCAATTCATTTGATATGTTTGTGTTTCTGGTGATATTGTTTCTAATTTATGACATTTTTTTATTCTTGTAGGTCAAGTGCATAACAATTGGTATCAGAGCACTTTCCAGGGCCAGCTATACCTCCAATTTTTGCAGATTTGTTTTTAGGCTAGAGACATTTACCAACGTATTTAAACCATTAGATTTGTCGTTGAGTGTATAAACTTGTATATTTGGGGAGGCATGCACATAGGAACTACAAGAGGTGGTCATGCTTGTTGAACTCCCTTATAACCCCTGTGGGTACCCCTTTGAGTAGTAGCACAATAGACAAAACTATGCACAGACTACACTTCCACATACCCTTGGGTGTATTGGAAGCCCACTAGGGTAACTTGAAACCTAACCTTAGATAAGTCGTTGGCCATATTGTTGCTATAGTACGCTAAGAATAGAACTTGGAGAGATTACTCGCATGTAAAATACGGTAGTCGGGTAGTATAGCTAAGGGTACATTCTATCTTCCTTAGTTAGTTCTCTGAAAGATTCGGTAGAGTATTATTATACCTTGTGTAAATCGCAACCTGTAGCACCTAACACTCCTTTGTGACCATAGTTCCCTTGGCTATCTGAAGATTTCCCCTACCTTTTAGTCCAGATAAAATCCACTAGTTCGGGTTCGTTCATCATTGTACATATCATATCCGACAGTTGGGGTTTTATCAGTACAGTATAGATCAGATTCAACAGTTGGGGTTTTCACATCATAGATCAAACTCTTTGTGCAGTAAGGGTTTTGGCCAACATATTCTAGATCAGATTATTGCAACACATTTTGAAATGCCAAAAAAATTGAGTTTCAAATACTATAGTCCAGGTCTGATTTCGTAGGATATTTGGTAGTATCAAGCATTTTGGATTTCAGCCACTGCAATATTGATCAGTTGGGAGTAAAACTCTTTTTGGAGAACAAAAATAAAATCTGAGGCCATCTCAGGATGCGTGCAAGAGACCTAGCCCATAACATTTAGGATGATGAGTTGATCACAATGGTACCATTCACCTATAATCCCCCAATTTTCATGTGGTCTCAAATTTATCCCGGTGCGGCTTCAAGTGACCCACATCACTAGATTCCTAAGCCTGCCCTCTTTCCAACCATACTACTCTTAAGTATGCTCAAAATTTGACCAAGGCTAGTGTAAGTATAGTACCAGGTACCAAGTTATGGTTGCAGAGAAGTCAGTGGAGAGAGTCAAATCTCTCGAAAAAAACTTGATAACTTCCAAGCATCCATTGACAAAATCATAGAAGCACTGGCTACCCTGTAGATGTCTCACAGACCCATAAGTGAAGAACATAGTGTTGATGCACACGTAGAAGGAGAATCTAACCATCACATTCATTTCCATGGAGATCACCAATATTCGAGCCATTAGACACCCAAGTTGGACATGTACAAATTTGATGCCTCTAACTCGACCGTATGGGTGGCATAAATGGAACAAAAGTTCTGCCTTAATAATATTTAGGAAGATGAAACTAAAATACATGTGGGAGATCTTTACTTCGACCAAGAGTGATGGAAGTGGTGGTAGTGGCATTAGAAATGCTATCCAGGGAGGTGAACTTGGAACATGTTCTCTAAAGGAATTTTTGATCACCTTGATCAAAAATCTCACTTGTTGTGTCATCTCACTAAGCTCAAAAAAATGGGTACTATTGTGGAGGTAAATCCCCTCTACAAACAGAGGTGATCCCTACTAGCCCAAATTGGGTCTAGCAACAATCAAACAACGCTATCACGCAGGTTCCTAATTGAAAATCAAAGACTAATGATGAGGGCCTACTTGGATTCTAACGCTAGTACTTGTAGAAGAGTCGACGTTCCCGTTCCTTTGCTCCAGCCAGTCACGATCCCCACGATCTTCATGAATGGACACCTACACATGCAAAGAATGACACAAACACAAGCATAAATTCGAATAGATGCAACTATATATCAGTCAGAAAGGATATAACTCATCATCCTTACAAAGGACAATAAGAGTGGAACCATAACAATAGTCGTCTATTATTGATAAACAAAGAATACAACCATAGTTCTGATGTCAAATCCTCCTTTGGCTAGGTGATCAGCAGCACATGTCTTGCAAAGCTTGTTGGGAATGGGAACAAGCCTCTCTCTCCTTGGTTCTTTGGACAAGAATCTCCTTACTTTAGATTTAGCCTTATGGGAATGAAGAAGGCTTCTTGCAGCATGAACTTGACAATTCTCAATCTTTGGAACTCTGGAACTAGCTTGCCTAAGGCAAAAGGACAAGCTTTTATAGATAGAGGAGGAGGAGTTAGGATCATCCACAATATTCATGGGATTGGCTTTATCACTAAGAAGCTTCCACGAGAGGTGGAAAACCACTTCCCCTCTATGGAGATTCGAAGCCAAACCAAACCAACTCAAGATAGATTCAGTTCAGGAGTGGGTTAGGATGAATCTTCAGCTATTGGTTTGTTAAAAACACTACCCATTTTGGCTAGCACGAGTGCGACTCTGAGACAGAGCGCCAGCTGGCATGCCCTCTTTGGAGGATTTCCCCCATTGGCGCGAGTGTTGCACAGTGAAACCACGCCAATGGAAAAAGGGCTATTTTTATGGGTTTTTTGCAGGAGATGTCTTCAGGGCAAATGAAGTTCATACTCAAGGGAATAGAATGAAAATGTTTCCAGGTCATGTCACTTCTCAGAGGTCCCGAAATGAGTCCTCTAAGGTGTGGGAGAATGGGTAACAGGGATGGTGACAAATTGCTGTGTAACAGATGCCCCCTAAAGCATGAGGCCCGAGAGAGAGAGAGGGGTGAAATGCTTTACAAGAACATGGCCAACCGAAAAACATTGTTGCCGGAGAACCTACGTAGAGAAGTACAACTGATATCTCAAGTACATGATATATGTGGTATGGTCGCAGCCATCCATAGCAGAGTACATAAAAAGCTAGATCCAAGGTATGAACGCGGCCCTCCAATGAGGATTGAGAAATAGACTCAGGCATGGTCGCAGCCATCCAGTGAACAAGTCATGTAATAATCATAATAATCCAAAAAATCGCAGCCTGGATCCCAACAGACAAAATCTAGGGTCTTTCACTCCATCTCGATCCAAACAAAGTACAAGTTCAAGCATGCGAATATAGGAGTCGAAGTCGAACATGCAGGAACATCGTCTGATTACCAGCCAATGATGAAAACTGTTAACAAACACGAGAGGTACCACCAGTAATGACAATGGCCCTCAAGGTACTATAGGTACAATCTACGGCGTGTGAATCAGTGAGCTGGCGTCGAACACCCGTAGAACCATTCAATCAGAGGCCAATGATGAAAACCTCACATTGAACACGAAGAGCCTGCCATTGAGGCATGAAGGCTCCAAGGCACCAGAAGGGAGTCTCTAGGTCGACTTCCTGGATAAGGAGCTGAAGTCGACAGGCAGCGACCTTGATCGAAGGTGGGCCATATTGTTTCCCACATCATCGACACGAGGCAGAGAAGGATAATATGTTTGTGAATCAAGATTATGTGACGTATCAGAGGAAGGTTGATTATTTTGCAGAGGTCAACTTCTCTTGAACATATTGGTGGCACGACAGTGGACTTGGCAGTGTTTGACATCAAATGATCATAGGTCATGGTGACAAGGCAACGAGCAGATGAGAGGTCAAACAGGATCACCCAAACCCATGGAAGCAAGTGAAAAATGAGATGAGATGTCCCCACACAGACACGAATGCAAACAAGTGCCATGTTCAAGAACGACATGCTGCCGACATGACAATGATTCTGGTTCCATTTTCCCCACCATTTCTAACGAGTACCCCGGTTATTTTTTATGACAAGCGTGACAGGGATAGTATATGCTTGTAAGGTGTCATTTCGATGGAATCCGATGTCATCAAGTATTAACGAGTCTGACAAAGGAATAACTCGGCGTCTTTTCATGTTTAGAGAGTTTGAAAAGACAACGGAAAAGTAAACTCCAGGGATGTCCTTTTTCGTAAATTTGTGTCTCTAGAGCCCGAAAAAGTATAAAACAATGCTCGAAAGAACCACCTGACCATTATGATCGAGGAGTAATTTTCATGATTAGTGATTTCGACCTGAAAAAGTAACAAAGCGACCGAAATCACGTCGTTTCGTAACCGTTAACGAGCCTGAAACAACAAGGGCCCACCGATATTTTCGTCTTTACACAGTCAGAAAAGAGTTTAAAGGCGACCGCCTCTTGTTTATGTTTAACGAGTCAAGAGGAATAACTCAGCAATATTTTCATCTTTAAACGGTCAGAAAAGAGTTGAAAGAAGACCTCCATTTTTATTCTCTTTAACGAGTCAAAAAGGGAAAAAATACTCGGCAATATTTTCATATTTTACGAGTCAGAAAAGAGCTTAAAGGTGACTCTTCCTAGAGGAATGAGTGGTATAAAGGGTAGCAACTGGTTCTGGAAATGGTGGAACTGCTCAAAACATGTAATGGTCATGAGGCTAGCTAACAAAACCACTCTTAACTGCGGCCCCTCAGGAAAGAAAAACAAGCAAGTGAAAGCATATGATCAGCCAAAGAGATGGTGGCAATGGGATGAAAACAACCAAGGCTCATCTAACAGAATGGCGTGGATAAAAATGGCAATCACGAGATGTACATCGGGTATGGGTTCATTTTTACACAAGCTTGAACCATGGAGAACTCTGCTTGGATTTGGTTTCATGTGTATACAAGCTTGAAACGAAAAACTATGCTTGTTATAAGTTCACATGCCCCCAGCATAATGACACAAAACGAGGTACATGCCCCCCAAGCTTCATTGCATTCAACAAAGTGGATGGAATGAAGGTTCACTTTCGAGATCTTGGAAAGACTCGACTTGATTTTACAAAGACTTAATCAAAGACTCGATTTGGAAAGGGAGTTGTTTCATTTTTTAATGAGGTTGACACAGGAAAAGAACTATCCTCATAACCCTTGTTTCATTTTTTAACGAGGTTGACACAAGAAAAGAACTCTCCTCGGTCAGACCCAGTTTCATTTTTTAAGGAGCTTGAGATAGGAAAGCGAACTATGCTCCGAAAAAACTTCATCATCAAGAAGCCATCACTTCCAAGAGTGCCACTCCCGGTGGAAGGATCACATCTTGGAAGTCAGGACCCAATGTCCCCAGGACACTATGCACGATGGCAGCATCACTAGATACAGGCACAGGATAAGTAGCCACGTAGTTAACCTGTGGCGGGACAGATACAACCGGTGGATAAAAACCAGGAGGAGATAACAACTGTGCAGGAGGCACCGGGGGACTAAAGAATGATAATTAATCTATAATCACGATCCTTCCATCATGTGGAAAACAAACCACATGGAAAAGTGAAGAGACAAGGGCCCCCATGGCATAAACATAGTCACTACCAAGGAGAAGACTAAAATCTAAAGCACCTTGGGTAACTAGGACATCGATATAGATGGTTTTGCCTCCCAAAGTAATAGGGAACTTCAGAAGGATCCCTAATGGTTGATTGGTTCCTCCATCAAACACCATCAGATTCTATGCGACCGACACAAGCTGTGGGGAGCCCAAAGCTTGCCAAGTATTAGAAGGCATGAGACTGACAGATGCACCCTCATCCAAGATAGTGCCAGGTACTGCCTTATCATAAGCATGTACTGTAATCTGGAAAGGCACATGGGATGGGAGGCGGAAGGTGGTCAAATGAATCCAGTCGAAGGAAACGACTGAACTACTTGGTGGGGGAATCGTATGATTTCCCCCTTGCTCTAAAGGAACTGAAGAAGGACTCTCTGGATCAGCTGGGATAGGAGAGTCGTTTTCAGACTCAGGAGAATCGGATGAGACGAGAAGAACATGAGCATGACGCTCTTCTGAAATAGAGTGATCGACGAGTGGTGAACCCGAGTCGACACTCTTCCTGACCAATGGTTGGTCTGGAATAGGCTTAGCACAGCCAGGTTCAGAAAGAGGAGGATGGACAAGAGAAGGATCTAAATCAACCTCTTTGTCGACAAGGAGAGGATCTGAAGAGAGTTGCTGATAACCAATGGGGAGTTGAGGTGAAGAAGCTGTAAGGCTTTCCAAAACAGTGGAAGCTTTATCCATGAGCAGACAAAGGTGAAGGAGATGGGTGCCCTCACATAGCCTACAGGGGAATCGGATCTTCCCTTCTTGCCACAGCTAGTTGATAGGGTAACATCACCATGAGCTTCAGAGGGCGATGAGGGGCAGGCCAGATCGTGAGACCATACTTCTAAGACCTTAGGAAGGCCAGGACAATCATGGAGAAGATGGTCTCCCTTGCACAATTTACAAGGAAACTTGACCTTTCGCGGAGGAGCAGAAGGTGGCCCGACCTGAGATGTACTCAGAGGAGTAGCTGCATTTTTAACCTCACTTATGAGACTTCTTCTTCTTCGTCTTCTTCTTCTTCTTCTTAGCCACCTGGTTACTTGAATCCAGACTTTCACCAGGTGAAGTAGAATATGAGGACGTAGAAATGGGCGAAGAAGGGGAGAGGTCCACCTTAGAATCAACATGATGTTGGTCGAGTGGAGGAACTGATTGACCATAATTTGAGACATTAGGGAGCACAGAGGTTGAGAACAACCAAACAGGCAACCCAACAGTTAACCCAAGAAGGGACAACATTGGCATGTAAGGAGCACCAACATTCCCAAAAGGAGGAAAATGACCAGGGTTCTCTATAGAGGGGATTCCTGGGTTGGTGAACTCTTGAAAAGTTGCCATCGAAACTGAAAATCACACATGGGGCTTGAAAAAGAGTCAAGGCACACAATCAAACAGCCAACAAACAAAATCTAATAGGGCATGTGATCGCGGGTGATTTAATTTTAAGACACAAGGACATAACTTGACCTTTTCATCTTTAAAGAGTCGAGAAAAGGACAAAAAGATGACTCTAGTCGCCTTCGAATGTTTAATGAGCCTGAAGTGACAAGTGCTCAGATGAGCCTTTTCTTTTAGGGAGTCCGAAAAGGATCAAAAGTGACTACTCTGGAGAACTAGGCAAACATTTTACCAGATAATCCGTAAAACTGCATATACACCTTGGCAATCATATGAAAACCAAGGACATTCCGTACGGTAGTCAATCTTCCCGAATGCTGTGTTCGGTGCGTTATGGGTTGTAAGGTGGTAGACATGGCTTCCTATGGATAAAGCATGATAACCTAGTGGGGTCTCCTCGTATACTCGATGGTACGTGGGAGCACAAGTCTGTACTAGACCACTATTGAGTCACAAAAGGAGGAATCACCCAACCTTGAGTGGAAACAAAAGTGACTAGGTTTAACGACGCCGGAGCATGTCTTTAGCCTAGACCTCTAAAAAGTGTGCGTTATGTTCCAATGTGTTGTTAGATTCATTCAGTTCATTTTAAATTTGATCTTGTATTATGTTTCAATTTTCAGGCCTTACCGTATGTAATGTCTCAAAATTTCCTAAATGCAAACTATATGCCAAAATATGTCCATTTCATTCGATGAATGCTAGCTACGAGAGAGTTTGAGAGCTTTCACACAAACGAAATGATCACAAAACAACAAATAATATCCCTAATGCAGCTAATGGAAATTAACAAACTTTTCTTCAAGATCACTAATCACTAATCAATGAAAAGCTCTAATTCTCATTAACTAATGCAAAGCAAAAAAGATTTTTTCTTATATGTTGATGGCAAAATGCACTAAACAAACTTTGAGAAATGATAACAAACAAATTCCACCCAATACAAGCACATTCAGATCCATAGATCACAAAGCAAACCTCCAAAGAATGAGAAAAGTCCCAAAGACACCAATGAGCCATGTAATCTAGGCTCAAAGCGAAACAAAGCAGAATTCAAGAGAAAACGAAGCAATTCACCCAAATAACGCAATAAAACGATTAAAGACCACCAAACAAGTGAAAGGGAGCAATCAGAGAGTCGACTGGACCAATAGGAGAGCAAAAACACCTGAGGAAGGCTCTACACACAAAGCCACTAGATGTCCTAGGGCTAGAAATGTGAAATTGATGGAAAAAGACAAACACCCAAAGGGTAAAGATCAAAGCCAGTCAAACAACACTCCAACACACTCAAGTAGTCGAAAAAAGGTACCCAGAACAAAAACCAAGCTTAGGAGGCTTAGAACCAAGAAAACTTCAAAGTTCCCATGCCTGGCGCAACTGTCAGGCTGCAACTAGCGCCTTTCAGGGATTGGCACGGGTTGTCAATGAGAAACTAGCACCAATTGGCGCGACTATAATGCTATAAAAGTGCACCAGTCAATTTTGCTATGAAAAAATAAAAAACAAGCAAGCCAAAGCTAGGCCAACAGTAACCAGGTACATCAAGGGATGAGAAGTAGCACAAGAACTCAACCCAGAAGGCTAACCAAGCAGGAAAAACCAAGAAACAAGGCAAGTTCCAAGTCGTTCAGTTCATAAACCAAACCAGAGATGGACTGAAGTGGCGTTGATCTACTTCGCTAATGCAGAGCAATAGTGTTTTGAAGGCTATCTGGCCATACTTCAGGCTCTGTCTAAATTTTACAAATCAAACAACAAGACAAAAAGCCAACTCCCCAGCGGAGTCGCCAAATTGTTGTGGAAGTAAATCCCCTCTGCGGACAGAGGTGATCCCTACTAGCCCAGATTGGGTCTAGCAACAATCAAACAACGCTATCACACAGGTTCCTAATTGCAAATCAAAGACCAATGATGAGGGCCTACCTGGATTCTAATGCTAGTACTTGTAGAAGAGTCGATGCTCCCGTTCCTTTGCTCCGGCCGGTCATGATCTTCGTGAATGGACACCTACACATGTAAAGAATGACACAAACACAAGCATAAAATCCAATAGATTCAACTATATATCAGTCAGAAAGGATATAACTCATCATCATTACAAATGACAATAAGAGTGGAACCATAACAATAGTCATCTATTATTGATAAACAAAGATGAATACAACCATAGTTCTGAAGTCAAATCCTCCTTTGGCTGGGTGATCAGCAGCACATGTCTTGCAAAGCTTGTTGGGAATGGGAACAAGCCTCTCTCTCCTTGGTTCTTTGGACAAGAATCTCCTTACTTTAGATTTAGCCTTATGGGAATGAAGAAGGCTTCTTGCAGCATGAACTTGACAATTCTCAATCTTTGGAACCCTGGAACTAGCTTGCCTAAGGAAAAGGGACAAGCTTTTATAGATAGAGGAGGAGGAGTTAGGATCATCCACAGTATTCATGGGATTGGCTTTATCACTAAGAAGCTTCCATGAGAGGTGGCAAACCACTTCCCCTCTATGGAGATTTGAAGCCAAACCAAACCAACTCAAGATAGATTCAGTTCAGGAGTGGGTTAGGATGAATCTTCGGCTGTTGGTTTGTTAAAAACACTACCCTTTTGGCTGGCGCGAGTGTGACTCTGAGACAGAGCACCAACTGGTGCGCCCTCTTTGGAGGATTTCTCCCATTGGCGCGAGTGCTGCACAGTGAAACCACGCCAATGGAAAAAGGGTTGTTTTTATGGGTTTTTTGCAGGAGATGTCCTTAGGGAAAATGAAGTTCATACTCAGGGGAATACAATGCAAGTGTTTCCAGGTCATGTCACTTCTCACAGGTCCCGGAATGAGTCCTCCAAGGTGTGGGAGAAGGGGTAACAGGGCTGGTGACAAATTGCTGTGTAATAGGTACAATACGAGACTACATTGCAGCCTTTGAAAAATTGGTCATCTGGACTTAAGGACTAGGAGATGCCTTTTACTTGGAAATTTTCATCAGTGGCTTAAAGGAAGCTATCTATGCCCATGTCAGAATGCATCACCCAACTACTTGGTTAGAAGCATGCAACAAGGCCTTAGAGGTGGAAGTTGATTTAAATGCCTAATCCAGTTGTCTAATTTTTTTTGCACGAGAACATCCCGCCCCAACTACGGGCCCCACCCAAACACTTAATGTTTAAAAGGTGTCACTAATAGAAATGATCGAAAGAAGCAAACAAGGACTCTGTTACTATTGTGATGACAAATACCCCCCAAGACATAAATGTTGGGAACCAAAATTCTTTCAAATTGATGCTAATTAAAATAGCTTTGCCAGTGAAGCTCCATACACTAAAATTACTAAGGAGGAAGAGGGTGAACCCCTAACCGACCTAGAAATTGATAATCCAGCTACGCTAGATGAGATGGTTATCTCACTCCATGTCTTAGCTAACATTTCTTCTCCCCGGACTCTCAAAATCTAAGATTTTATTGAACATCAGCCAATAGTGGTGATGATTGTTAATGGAAACATGCATAAATTTGTCTATAAGATAGTAGCAGAAGTAGTTCATTTTTTTTTCATGGAAATATCTAATTTCCAAGTTCTTATCGCTGATGGGGGGGGCATAAAATGTGAAGGTCACTGTTAAAATATTAAGCTTCAAATGGGGGATTATCATCTCAAAACCCACATGGTTTCCATTGAAATGGGAGGTTGTGACATTTTCCTTGGTGTTTAATGGCTCCACACATTGGGCCCTATCACAATGGACTTCCAAGAGTTATATATGAGGTTTAAGCAAAACGACCACACTCTTACACTATGGGGACTCCAAGTAGGTGCTCCTACTATCATCATCTTGCATCAAATGGAGAATCTTTTGTAAAAGGGCCATCATGGGATAGTAGCACAATTTAATGTCATTCATACCATTGAATCAACTCCTCCTCCCATTCATCCCATTATGCCACAATTATTAGATCGCCAGCAACGGGTCTTCGAAAAACCTAAGGAACTCCCACCATTTATGGGTGAACATGATCATAGAATCCCTTTGCTTTTGGGTACCCAACTGCCAAATGTCTTCCCCTATCTATATCCTCTTTCCCAAGAGAATGAAATTGAAAAAATCATCAAGGAACTCCTTGAAGCTAGTGTTATTCATCCCAACACCAACCCTTATTCATCTCTGGTGCATGTGTCCAAATGGCCCTTAACAAGCTCATCATCAAGGACAAATTTCCTATCCCATTAGTTGGTGATCTTCTTGATGAACTGCACAGTACCAAATCTTTTACCAATTTGGACCTTCGTTCGAGCTATCACCAAATATGGATGAAGGAAGTTGATATTCCCATGACAAACTTCTAAATTTGTGAAGGCCATTATGAATTCTTGGCCATGTCATTTGGTCTATGTAATTCCCCATCCACTTTCATAACCTCATGAACCACCTTCTAAAACCATATCTCAAAAAAAAAATCTTGCTCTTTTTTTTATGACATTCTCATCTACAGCATAACATGGGACACTCACCTTCAACATGTTGACTAGATATTTCAATTGCTCCAAGATCATAAAGTATTCATCAAATTATCCAAGCATTCCTTTGGCATGGAAGAAGTAGAGTATTTAGGACACATTGTGGGTCACGAAGGAGTGAGGGTTGATTCAAAAAATATTCAGGTAATGCAATACTGGCCCCAACTAAAACCCTTGAAGAGTTTGAGGGGATTCTGGGGTGTCATGAGATACTATCGTAAATTTGCCTGTAATTATGGATGCATTTCCCGACCCCTGACTAATTTTCTCAAGAAAAATTCATCTCTTTGGACTGACATAGCTCAACGTACCTTTTTGGATCTTAAACAGGCTACGTGCTCCACTCCAATATTGGCCCTACCATACTTTACAAAACCTTTTGTGATTGAATGTGATGCTTTAGGTATGAGCATTGGTTCAGTGTTAATGCAAGAAGGTATACCATTGACTTTAACAAGTCAATAACTCAGTGGAAATAATTTGGGTCAATCTACATATGAGAAAGAAATGATGGCCATCTTACATGCAATAGACACTTAGCAACCATACTTATTGGGGCTACGTTTCCAAATCCACACTAACCATCATAGCCTGAAATATTTCCTCGAGCAATGTCTATCATCTCCACAACAAAATAAATGGCTCGCAAAAATGTTGGGATATGATTATGAGATAATTTATAAAAAGGGGAGTGACAATGTAGTGGTTGATGCCTTATCGCACCGATTTGAGGATGAGGGCACCCTTTTATCCCTTTCTCTACCCATACCAGGTTGGATTGAAGAGGCTCATCATGAATGGTTCTCCCACCCCTCTTTTTACCAGATCATTAATACATTAAGAGAAGATCCTAATTATTCAAAGGACTACTCTTGGAAGGATGAAGTTCTTTGCTACAAGGATCAGGTAGTGTTATCCTTAACCTCCACCCTCAAAACCTGCATCTTGGAAGAGTTTCACTCCTCTCTGATCATTGGACATTCAGGATTTCATAAGACTTATGCAAGAGCATGCTACTCTTTCATTTGGACTGGAATTCTTACTTTTGTAGCTGAATGCGATGTATTCTAGTGCAATAAAGGGGAAATGACCAAGCTATCAGGAACCTTACAACCATTGTCACTCCCTGCTTCCTTATAGACATATGTTTCCATATATTTCATTACAAGTATCCCAAAGTCAGGCAACAAATCAGTAATCATGGTCATTGTTGATAACCTTTCCAAATATGCTCAATTTTGTGCTCTACCACACCCATTTACCCCACCATTGGTGGCTCAAGTTTCCATGGACCAATCTTCAAACTACATGGTAGGCCAGCTTCCATTGTGTTTGATCAAGATCACACTTTGACAAGCAAATTTTGACAGAAATTTTTTTCTATAGGGTTGCAACTCCAACTGAGTACAACTTATCATCCCCAAACTGATGGTCAAACAGAAGTAGTCAACAAATGTCTAGAGACCTATTTCTGGTGCTTCACTTTAGACAAGTAGCATCAATGGGTACAATGGTTTCCTTTAGCTAAATGGTGTTATAACATTAACTAGCATGATGCCACTAAGATGATGCCATATGAGGTAGTGTATGGCCAACTTCCCCCTTCACCAGCTTCTTATATCTCCAAATACAGAAGCAGTCAACAAATGTCTAGAGACCTATTTGCGGTGCTTCACTTTAGACAAGCAACATCAATGGGTACAATGGTTTCCTTTAGCTAAATGGTGTTATAATACTAACTATCATGAAGTCATTAATATGATGCCATATGAGGTAGTGTATGTCCAACTTTCCCCTTCACCAACTTCTTATATCTCCAGATATCCCAAAGTACAGGGATTTCATCATCTCTTGCAAAACCGTGATGCCATGATCGTTCATCTAAAAGATAATCTACATCAAGATCGGAATAGAATGAAGCAACATACCAACCAACATCATTTCGAGAGATCATTTCAAGTAGGTGACTAGGTGTTCCTACGACTCCAACCTTATAAGAAGACCTCTCTCAAAGAAAATGGTTGCCCAAAACTAGCACCAAAATTCTATGGGCCTTATCAAGTACTTCAACGTATAGGAGCAGTCACTTACAAACTAACCCTGCCATCTACTTCAAAAATCCACCCAGTATTCCATGTATCTTGCCTCAAGAAAGTTGTGGGGAACAATTTCCAAGTTCAAACAAGTTTACCACAATTGGATGAGGAAATATCACTTTGGCTCTAACCTGAACAGGTCCTCGATACTTACGAAATACATCTCTGCAGTTGAAAAATCAAGGAATTCCTCATCAAGTGAAAAGACACCTCTCCAGAAGATACGACATGGGAACTAGCTACTATTCTTCAATAGTTTCCACAACTACAACCTTGAGGAAAATCTTGCTTTTGATGCGGGAGGGAATGTTAGGGTCCAACCCTAACCCATTTATTTATGTAATAAGCCCAAGGGTCCTAGTCATAATCATATTTAGTTAGTTGAGTCAATAAATCCCATAAGCAGTTATCTGCATTAATAATAATTGTAAGTGATTAACCTGCATTATAGAAAAGGGATCACAATTAGTTATAAACATACCATAGTTAATAAATAAAGTGGTTAACCCGTATTATACAAGGGACCACTAGTAGTTAAGATATTGGATGTCATAAATCTATAAATAGCCATAGATAACAAGGGAAGAATCATCAAGTCTTATTTTAATTGAGCTATGGTCTGTTGGAGGTTTCCCCCTCGAAGAGGCAAGTGAACATTGTAATATGCTTCTTAATAATAAAATATTTTTGCAACTTGTCTCAATTCATGTGATATTTTTGTGTTTCTAGCAATACTATTTTGTATTTTTGGCATTCTATTATTCTTGCAGGCCAAGTGCATAACACATGGGTAGTCATCAACGTCAGTGGGGACATTCTTGCAAGGGTTCAACCAACTCAAGTCATAACTCCTTATACCTTGACCTCATTGGGGACATGCACAGAAAAACAGAGAAAAAGCAGACCACTGTGATACCACTGATCTATATTTATGCAGGAATGAAATGAAATACATGCATAAATAGAAAGAAATAGCTACAGTGAAAACAAAACTTTAATTCATTAATAAAAAAGTACTGAAAATTGTTACATGCGGAATGGAAATATACTAGTTCGAGTGATGGTCGCTTATGTATGAGAAAAGATGTGGCAACTACATGCCTTATGAATTTTGTTACCATGAGGCTCAAAGGCTTATTTATTATTGAAAAACAATGGAAAACCTTAAACAGCCAAAAACCTAACCCTAGCAGATGAAGTGCCAAAAGTCTGTGCCACATTGGTGTAAATTGGTACATCAACATCCCAGGGTCGTAACTTTGGCATACGATCTCTGTTTGACGCATACAATACCTTATTAGAAGTATCTATCCAAGGACTACAAATTTCAATTGGAAAAAAAAAAAAAAAAAAAAAAAAAAAAAAAAAAAAAAAAATCCAATTTAAAGCCTCAAAATGGCTCTCGAAGTTCAAGACCCAGAAAACTACCAAAATAGTAAATTGTTCTACAATTAAGCAAACTGAAAGTACAATGATGGGGATCCAAGTGCAATAGGAGGGTGACCAACAATATCCACCTTGATCAATATGTTATATGTTTTTTCTACCATTAAAAAAAGGATGAATTGTTACTTTTCTAAATAGTTATCTTCATAATATCCTTCTGCAGTTGATAATTTGTATTTAAGATAATAGTATAATATAAGAAAGTTACAGTATCTACAAAACTAATTTGACACCCAATACTTTCAATAGTAATAAAATTTTTAAAATATACTAACTTGTATAATGTAACATTCTAGAAGAGTCAATATTCAAACCTAGTCTAATTTTGGAAAATACTAAACCTTAAAATCAGCAACACAAAAATTTCAAGTGTGTATCTGTAATTTCACTTCTCAACAATATTTCTTAAGGATCAAATTAAACTAGAAGCTTCAAGCATATGTCCCTTCAATTCCTTCCCCCATCACTAAAGGATGATTCCCTCCTCTGGCATTGAAGCTCATGGCATAGCCTTTTTTCCTCTTTCTTAGCTACATCTTGTTCTCTCATATCCCTTCAGAGCCCTTTTTCATGTTGAGTAGGATTTAGAAGTGTGTACTTTTTGCAAAGGCTCTTTAGCCTTGGAAACCTCAACCACCTTTCCTTTTATTTTTCCATCATATCTCTTCCTTCCTTTTCCTTTAGCTTCCTCCTTCACATTTTAGTTTTTTGGTGCTACCTTGGCTCCTTCTTGTGTACCAATGGTGATGCCACCGCCACTTCCTCATCCAACATCTCCACAATCTATGAAGCATAGGTATCATTGATCTTGTGTAAATCCTTGAACCTTATGGCTTTGGACCTTACCTTATGTCCATCATGTAACACTATCAAACATCATCCATATAAATCTAGCAAAGCCCATGGATATAATAACCAAAGGAAGATATTCTTGCTCCACAAAATATTTTGGCTTAGTCTACTCAAGAGTAGTAGTAGAGGTGCAAGATTTGAAAGCCAAATATAGAAATGTTAATTCTCTTGAATGACATTTTCATCCGTGTCAATGCTTATGATATTTTCTTATGTATGTCATTTTGATAGATCCTGAAAAACATGTGAGCTCAAAAACCACGTCTTCAAAATCCTTCATAAAAGGTTTTACTCAAAACCCAACTCAAGTATATTTACAATGTCACATCCATGGTGATTTAAATAGAAGGAATTTTAATTTATCCCAATGAAACAATAATTGCAACTCAAAAATCAAAAGCATGGAATGCCTTCTTTGTGATATGAAACAAAAATTGTAGCTCAAAAATTGATAGCAAGGAGTACCTTTTTTGTTGGCGGAATTTAAGATGTAGTAGTTTGAAATTCATCACGGCAAACCAATAAGGGGTGGCTTTTCTTACTCAATTTTTACTAGATTTTCATAAGAAAAAAGGCCTTAAATATGGATATGCCCATCATGCATACCAATGTTTCTTCAAGAGCTTGTTTCAGTTTATGCCTTAGCTTCTCCTCTGAGTCTAAATATTCCTTCATCTCCTCCAGGTGCATCATATTCCTTCTACAGATTTGCTTCTACCTTTCTATCCATTTCCTTTTTTTCCAACCTTTATTTATACTTGTCTACTTATTATATCTAAATGGGGCATGAAAAATTAAAGCAACTAGTTGATGGTGCAAATATGGCACAAAAAATATTTGACTCATGTTTCTCATTCATAATGTATGAGCTAATAGTAGTTTGGATAGATGTCCACATGTTTCAATAGTGCTTTGCATGGATTCTAATATCTCTTAAAGGAAACTCAGCTGTGGGAAAACCTCTAAGGTAACCTTGAACCTCTTTGAGATTGAAAGCTGACCCTTCAACCTGGAGAGGGATCTCTCCCTAGAAACTCAAATACTCAAGGCCACTGTAGTAGAAGGCTTGCAATTGAGTCCTATGGCCAAATTTATTGAAAAATGATCGAAATTTGGTTGGGCTATTTGAAAATACTACCACTGGGCATGGAGTCTAACCCAATCAAGTTTTATACAAACATAGTTTTAATGAGCAAAACTCAAAAGCAAGGTAGTTGTAATTCCTTTGACACTTAAGTGATTTAGAGGAAGATGAAGGAAATTAGTGTAAGGGTTAAGTGAACAATAATTATTAATGTCTAACTAATAAAGAAACATGAGCATAAAATATGAATCCCAATCACATACACTTAGCTTTTCAGACATGAAAAAATATAAAACAAAGCAAAAGACAGGGAAATACAACACAAGAATTTTTGTAAATTCTCATGAAGACTATATTCATTAATGGTCTACTAAAAAATACACAAGGATGCTATATCTCAAATAAACATCAACCCTTTCTTCTTCTATAGTCTTTGCTTATATAGATAATATAATAATTGTAATATGTTTGTAGCTCAAAAAATAATTACAGTAATCCAAAAATAGAATAAATATCCTAGGTACATGCATGTTGAAAATATATTTTAGATATATCAAAAATTCATAATAACTCACTGAAAAATATGTTGAAAAGAAGCTAAGAAAGTGAATCATGATCATCTTCTTCTCGTTGTATATCAGCCTCATCATCCTCCAAAAAATGGGTTATGTTCTGTTGTTGTCTTCTTGGTCATCCATGCTAAAAATAAGTTGATACTACCATTGCCAACCTTTTAGCTGCCTAAACCAATGGTTTTGTTGATAATCCAACTGTCATTTCCCTTTAAAAACTATTTCCTTTTCAGAAAGCACTAACAATGGAAATGTCAATGTTTTCTGTGCTAAATACACTGACAAGGGAAATGCCATCTATGCTTCATGTTGCTTTGCATCTAAATGTTAACAAGCGTGTGATCTGTTTAAAATTCACTGTAGTGGTGACTTGATCAAAACTCAAAAAATGGTCATCAACTTCCTAACTAAGGGTGTTGGTCACCTCCAAAAGAACATCCACCTTGTCCATTCTCTTTTTCTTACTCTGCCTAGTCTCCAAAGGGATTTTCTTCTTAGTTTACTTGGCTCTTGACCTTTCAGAACCTGCAATCTTCCCTCGGTTTACTATCAGGTCCTTTAATGGGACATTGTCCACATCTATCACTTCCTTGGCGAGGTCAGGATTTTGCTTTAATTTTATTTTCAACCTTGATTAGTTTAAAGGCCTGGTATGAGGTTTCTTCCTTCCCTTGAACATCTGAAACAAAGAGGGTTATGCTTCATCTTAAGGCTCAGTTTCAACTTTTTTTCCCTTAGTCTACTTTGGTGGGTGAGTTTCTACAGGGGAAATCTTAGTGGGTGGCTCTTCAGGGGATTCACAGAATGAGGTAAATTTTCACCATGAGGGTTTTCAATAGTATGCTGGGTTTTCTTCAGTCTAGCACTTCTTCTAGCATACACATTAGGGATTTTAGGTTTAGAGGATGGGGGGATCTCTCTTTGTTCTCGGCTTTTGGTTTTAGTAGGTACTAGGAGTGCTATGAGTAGAGGTTTCTTCCTGAGCTTTCTTACAATGCTTAGTACCCTTTTGCCTCCCTCATTTGGCTTTAGGGGGCTGAGGTTGAAACCCTCCCCAAAATAGGAAATGGCTCCAAGTCTTGCTAGCTTTGGCCAACTGGTTCTCAATTAACAATTTAATTATAGCCTTGTGGTAAATAAAATGAGGAGATGGGTTTTCCCTGGTTCAGAAATGACCATCCATGTGTTTAAGACTCTCCAATAAATAAAAACAAGCGTTCATTCTTACTTTCCCTGCTAGATGAGATAGGAAATGAAAGTGGTAAATATTTACCCAGTTGAAACACCCTTCACATGTGAAGTATTGCTAAGTAATGCATAGAATTCCGTGCCATTTATCTTCCAGCCATGATCTTTTCACCCCTATTTTCCAACTTCTTTCCTTGAATTTGGCCTTCAAGAAAAATGGAACATCAATCCTAGTGAGAACATGCCTTCTAAAGACCCTTTCTCCATCTCTCGACAAGGTTGTAACTTCTACGATCAATTCCTATGTGACCAAGAACGAAAATCCTCCTACCTCCACCCGTTGTCTGTCAATCCCCTAGGTAGATGCTCTAGCTATGGAATCATGGTAGTCAGTGCACCAGTGGAAAAATTTCCGCCACCCATCTCGCGGAAATTTTTGTTGAATGTCAGGATAAATCTCCAGAAGGTCAGGTCCTTTGGGCTCATTTCAGTTTAGCTTACCGCTCCTCACCATTTCCAATGATTTGTGGATTAAAAAAACAATAAACTTAGATCGAATGTTGTATCCCTTCCAATAAAATTGAAACAAACCACCCTCCAGTTCTCAAACTGACACAACTTTGCGAATGACAAAGGTGAAAATACCATGCGGTAAAAACAATGAGAAATTTTTAAAACGAACTAACTGATTGACAAGTGAAAATATTATTCTAACTCTTTGATAATTACTAACTCATGCCATATTCTTCAGTAGTAGAACTTTTAACTTTCAATAAATAACTTTCACCTCGAGGTAAATTTGGGTGTGACTAAGCAATAATTACCATATCACTGACGTGGAATGTGTTGGGGCGTTGTAAAAAATCGAAATTCAATTGTTTATTTTTGGTGTTGATATTCCTGCTATTAGCCAATACCTTATAACACTGACACTCTCATTGTCACCATATACTCATTAATCATTTTTCTGAAGCTAATAAACATTGATAACCACATTATTGGCATTTCCCTGTTTATTACAAATTGTTTTTGCTAACACTGAAGTTGTCAGCATTTACAGCATTTTTTTTAGACTCAAACTAAAAAGTTATAACAGTTGGCTCCATGGGGATGTTTTCAATCATATATGGCAGTAAGAACCCCATAGACCAGAGGCCTACTTATTACAGTAATTCTTTCTAAAATCAGTTCTTATCTTGACTATAAATAAAAAGAAAACATTTATCTAAAATATGTTATTTTACAAACTCTGGGATTTTTTGAAAAAAAACATAACTGTTGTGAAAAAAAATATTTTTTTATAAACATAATCAGAACCTTGGGGCCTTCTCCTCGGGATTCAAGTTATTTATAATGCTTCATCCACACCTGCAAATTATTTAAAAAATATACAGATATTTACAATGGAATTTAAAGCATTCATTGTTCAAGAAATATAATGTTTTAGAAAACATCCATGGACTGGACCTCCTGGAAGCAACATGTAGATATTTTGAATAATATAACACTTATTCATAGAGATTATCCTGATTATACACTATTTTCGGAATGCATGCATAATACATAACCTCCTCTACTGTAGATCATCAATTTGCGGAATTAAAAACAATCGCATGTGCACATTGAAACATCAATCACACATATCAACACAGTATGTAATGGGGAAAGAATACAGCTGAAAACCCTGAACTATATGTATATTATAATGATAGAGAACATGTAACAATACATAGTACAATACTCCTCACAAGTACTTAGTACTATCTCCACCTGCTACACACAAACTAGCTCAGATCTGAATCAAGTCACAGGTTAAAATCTCCTCCGCTGTTTGCCTGCCTCTACTGCGCAATCCCTGTTGAGAATGAATCTGATCCAAGCTCATATTCCCTTGGCCTATACTGCGCAATCCTCATTAGAAATCTCAATCAATGATTATGCAAATCTCATGCACAGCTATAGTCACAACTGATAGTAGTCTCACCCTTTCACCCACCTCTAACACTTTTCTCCACTGAACTGTCCATGCACTGAGTTAACTGATGTATTCTTTAGTTGATTTATGAGTTAATAATTAGTGAATTAATTAATAATTAATTCACACCACTCATCACTAGTGTATTTGTTAGTTAGACTAAATACAACTAGTTCAACTAAGTCAAACTGAACACAACTCCATCAACTCCTCAATCAACTCCACCAAACTCAATCACTTGAGTTCTAACTGAAGTCCATCATGCAATAGCTCAACTAACCCATAGGAAAAGCGATTTCCTTCTAGCAGTTGCATGTGCCACATCCGTAGCTCGAACTGAAGCGCTGCAAGAGGATAAGATAATGTTTATAGTCCAAATATTATTAAGAGCTAATAATATTCGACTGTTCTATTTTTTGACTGGCAGTCTAAAAATAGACTC
>APFE030609984.1:76340-88047 GCA_000404065.3 Pinus taeda
TCGTGAAAGGTGGCTTTCACAAATTTTCCCATAGTACACCCCTTGCACTGATCTGACTGCGCAAGAGTGCCTTTAGGAAGCCCAGTAGAAATCTGCTGCAGTATCTTCAAAGCTCCATGGCGAAGGTGGCCCAATCTCTGGTGCCACAGCTCGCCATCATCCCGGCTCACCACTCCTTCTCCCTTGCATGCCATTTCTGCGCAACCATCTACATGCAATTGATAAAGGTTCTTGACTCGAACCCCTATCTTCCGAGTTTCTCCAGTTGTCTTACTGCGCAGGAAAGCCTTTCCATTGCTGAACACAACATCATATCCCTTGTCTTCTAACATAGACACAGAGATAAGATTCTTCTTCAATCCTGGAACATGCATCACTTCCTTCAATACGAAGGGTTTACTAGAATCCCTCTCAAAGGAAATGGTACTGATACCGGTCACACTGTATCTACCATCATCGCCCATCTCGATGTGCACTCCAAGATCTTTCTCATCTAGATCAGAAAACAAATCTCGATCTCCTGTCATGTGAAAATATGCACCACTGTCCAAGAACCATACCGATCCCATCACACTTCATACCAAGCATGCGATCAATGAAAAATCCAGCTCAAACTGCGAGGCTAAGGCCTCTCTTGCTGCAGATCCAGCGGCTTGCTTATTTTTCTTCTTCTGCGGACAATTTGTGGCATAATGTCCGTGCTGGTGACAGTGAAAGAACTTCACCTTGGACATGTCCTGCTTCTTGGATTTCACACCAGAATGAGAAGCTTTCTTGTTCTTCCCCTTCTTTGCTTTGGCAGCCAAAGCACAATTTTCTTCATCAGATGCCTTTGATGAAGATTCGTCCCTGGTATTCCACCTTATCTCCTCTTACACAAGATCCGACCAAAGTCTCTCCCATCCTAGCAATTTCTCCTGACCATTGACAGAGTCCTAATAGGAATGCCAACTCTTCGGAAGACCAAGGAGAGCCAAGCTTACCAATTCCTCATCATCGACAGTCACCCCCACACTTCCCAGCTCATCCCGGCATTGGGTGAACTTCGTGAGATACTCAGGTATACTGTCTCCATTCTCACACTTAATGTTTTTGAGTTTATCCTTGAGCGCGAACTTCCTCTGGTTGCTCTTTATTTGGAATAAATATTTCAATGCTTTCCACAACAAGTATGGACAAGCCTTTCCATGCAGGCTGGATACAATGTGATCCTTCACGCCCTCCAACAGAATCCTTCGACACTTTGTTGTCTTCTTTTGCCAAGCATCAACTTGAGTAGCATCAGTAGGCTTTGGGACTTCAGTATCTATGAACTCCTTCAACCCATTGTCATCTAACACTGCCTCCATCCTATCTTTCCATGCAATATAATTTGAGCTTCCTTCAAGGGCATACTCCAATCGCAATCCGTTGAAAGACATTTCAACTTTGACACCAAGAAAACACTGCTGCAAATTCGAATTCCACCAGCTCAAAACTCAACTGCTTCTGATCTAAAATTCGTGACAAAAAAGTATTTCTCATTAAGAGATTGACTGTATGGGCATTTACCGGATATCTCACCTTCCAAAAGAAGGATGAATCCAGAGGCTACCTGGCCCGATTACAGACTCTGCCTAAAGAAATAAAATGTAATCACTTTCTGAATAATAGATCTGATGATCAACTTTTCTCTGATACCATGTAGAAATTTTGAATAATATAACACTTATTCACAAAGATTATCCTGATTATACACTATTTGTGGAATGCATGCATAATACATAACCTCCTCTATTGTAGATCATCAATTTGCGGAATTAAAAACAATCGCATGTGCACATTGAAATATCAATCACACATATCAACACAGTATGTAATGGGGAAATCATACAGCTGAAAACCATGAACTATCTGTATATTATAATGATAGAGAACATGTAACAATGCATAGTACAATACTCCTCACAAGTACTCAGTACTATCTCCACCTGCTACACACAAACTAGCTCAGATCTAAATCAAGTCACAGGTTCAAATCTCCTCCGCTGTTTTCCTGCCTCTATTGCGCAATCCTTGTTGAGAATGAATCTGATCGAAGCTCATATTCCCTTGGCATGTACTGCACAATCCTCATTTTCAATCTCAATCAATGATTGTGTAAATCTCATGCACAGCTATAGTCACAACTGATAGTAGTCTCACCCTTTCACCCACCTCTAACACTTGTCTCCACTGAACTATCCATGCACTGAGTTAACTGATGTATTCTTTAGTAGATTTATGAGTTAATAATTAGTGAATTAATTAATAATTATTCACACCACTCATCACTAGTGTATTTGTCAGTTAGACTAAATACAACTAGTTCAACTAAGTCAAACTGAACACAACTCCATCAACTCCTCAATCAACTCCACCAAACTCAATCACTTGAGTTCTAACTGAAGTTCATCATGCAATAGCTCAACTAACCCATAGGAAAAGCGTATTTCCTTCTGGCAGTTGCATGTGCCACATCCGTAGCTCGAACTGAAGTGCTGCAAGAGGATAAGATTATGTTTATAGTCCAAATATTATTAAGAGCTAATAATATTCGACTGTTCTATTTTTTGACTGACAGTCTAAAAATAGACTCCGCCCATATGTCTAAAAATAGAGTTCCATCTATTTTTACCAACATGACCAATCATCCATAAATAGCATCCTGCAACTCATAGACCATGATCCATATGTCTAAAAATAGACTTTGCGCCAAAAATAGCCTGCAGAACCACTTAGTGAAGGCGACTTCTTTTCACTAAGCTCCATCATCTTGTTGCATTTTCAATAGTTTAGTGAAAATATAAATAAAAAACAAAATGGGTGATGTTACAAAAATTGACCAAAAAATATACTCAAAAAGGGACCTATCTAATGAATAGTGAGAGTAATTTGTTTTCTCAATTATTTTTGGTTGTATCTATATATGTGTGTGTGTGTGTGTGTGTGTGTGTGTGTGTGTGTGACATTAAAATATTTTAAGTGTAGACATTGAGATATTTTATTTATGACTTATATTAAATTACTTTATTGCTATGTCGTAAGGCATTCCCTCTAGGAAGAACTCCCCCAAATGCCACTCTATACTCCTGTGCACTCTCAAATAGAATGTTAGATGATTGAAATTTTTTCCACCATTAGATCCCACTACTTTAACTGTCAACTGAATCTTGATTTCTACAAATGTTCACCTTGTTGATATTTATTATAACTCATGAACATATTGCAGGTAATTCGTTGACCATTCCCTCATTCTGTTCTCCTCATTCATGGTGCTCCTGTCGTTTTTCCCTCTTAGATGTTACTCAAGCATCTGTTTAGTTTATTGCCATGAATTCCATTGGAAATGGTGAGGAATTTGGGACCCCATTTTTCCTTTAGTTTGTAGGATGTGTTGTGTAAGATTATTTATGGATCTACCAGAGATATACTTTTCATGTCCAAATTGCTGGGAAGTTTTTTATATAACTTTTGTCTTTTGTATATTTCCATTTTTTTTAAGACAAGACTGATATATTTTATTTGATTCTGGTAGGTGTACAAGGGTTGATAGTTGCTATTTTGTTTAATCATATATATGTAGCCTATAACAATGGACTACAAGGAATTAAGTGGTACAGAGAAGGAGATCGACAGTGTTCCTCAATAGAATATTTATTCGAAGGCAATAGATAAATAATTTAATGAGTTCCTACTCTAGTTTTGCATATGCTTCATCTCGGATATCAGGTGCAGTTTAATATAGTTCAAACATTTCCAATGAATTTTTTTTAAGTGGGTTCTTTAGTGTTGATGACTCTCAATGAAGTAAGAAATGGATCATGATAAGACATTAAAAAAGCATCATTTACCATCCAATATGTTTAAAAAAAAAACCAAAAAAAATTTCTTCATATGTCAAATTCCAAGACTCGATGTGACCAACATTTAGAAATTCTGATTCAATTCAAACACTCTAAAAATGCTTGCAAAAGAGCTGAGAATCCATGAACTAAAATTTTGACCAGGAATCTGTGACCAACATACTGCCTATATTGTTCTTAATCCTTCCCATATTGTTCATTGCAGTGTTATGTCATGTAGGAAGTGCTTCTACAACTCCAGGGCAATACATCCAGTTCTCATATTGTCAATGTTTTGGTAAGCAATTTCTTCTTCTTTTATGGGTCACTGTTTATTTCCTAATGTTATATCAAAATTTGGGTTTTTAATTTCATTTTTTAATTATTACTATTTTACTTCAATTTTTTTGGTTTATTAATGCCCATCATATATAAGTGTATACACCCTCTCGTAATCTAGAGAAGAGCGGACTATGGAGATTTTGGAAAAAATCCACGCCAAGGTATGTCCACTCATTTAAAAGGCAGAAAACTATAACCAAATCAACTTCCAATCACAGGCTCTATTCAAGCATTTAGAAGATTTTGGATGGAAAACTAGTTGACCACAACACACATTTCTTAATTTTTTCTGCAAGAACCATCTCTCGTTGGCGTAGTAAACCCACATTTGTTTTTATATTTTTACAAGGTCGGGTTGGAATCCAAGTCAATGATATAGTTGAGGGACAAAAACAAAAACTCGATCAAAGATACCTTCTCCACATGGTCGAGATGGAGGTTAAGCTATGGTCAACTCAAGTAAGTGGAGAAGCCCCATAATTTTGACAGTAAATTTCTTACCGAAATTTGGCCAGAAATTTTTCAAAAAATATGACTATTAAAGTGTTTGAATCAATTTTTTTTTTAATAGCGGAAATGAATTCGACATCATTAAAAACCCCTAAGACACCCTTATTAAATCATGATGTAAAGAAGTTCTAGCATTAGTTGACTATCATCATTAAAGCCCTAGTTGAGTTCGGAAAACAAAATAACAATGTGATAGATACCTAGAATGCCCTCGTCCCTGAAAAAAAATTGGTGTAGAGATAAAACCATATCAAAACATCATATGTTTTTGGTTAAAAACAAATCATGAGCGTTATTACAGTTGTCTCATCCTTATTCATGTTTTTCTCTTCTAAACATGTCACCATAGTCGTATGTGCTCTGATATCGTGTTGGGATAAGTAATTTATCATAGAGGAGAAGAACGATCTAATAATAGTGAAGGTAAGAGCGAGTAAGATTCCTTGTATGGACACCATCAATAAAAGTTTCCAACAAAACGAAGGTAAAAAAAAGTCCCAAAGAGTTCATTAAAATATCATGAACCCCAATCACCTCAACATCATGTTACATAGAGGTTCAGTATATGCTCTCAACCAAATATTACTCTCTCTTTTCATAATACATACAATTTTAATTCAAGATATTTAACTAGCTCTTCTTACTTTTACTATCAATATTACCACTTATTTCATGTGTGTGTGATCTCTTAATCTCTCTTTACTATCATGTTTTCCCATATCCAATAATTCCTTTATGTTTTGCTTAACATGTGTCAAGTTGCCTAATATATTTTAATCTACTTTAGTATGGATTATTATGTTGTTAATCTCTTTAGTTTGTGATGTGAGTGTAATATTTCTAATGACTTCATCTCTTTCCTCCCTATGATGAGAAACTTCATTATTCCCTCCCAAATTCTTTAATTTTGATTTTTGTGACTATGGTTTAAGCCACATAAAATTTTTAAATAAATATCTTTACTCATTTGTAATTTGATAATATTTTGAGGAAACCACAAGTGAGTTGGAAAAATGTCATTTACCATTTTAGTAATTTTCATATCCATTTGGTTTGGTGGTTTTCTGATGCCATATCCCCAATTTTTTCTCCAAATCTAATTCGTAAAACAAAACTATACATAGGGTTTCTCCTATTTATTCTCCCCACCTTCTCCTTCACAATGGGAAATATTTTTCATTCTTTCAAAGGAAGAATGTGGGATATCCCTAATATATATAGCAGTAGAGGAAAATTTAGGTTGCCAAATGCAGTATAAGATGTCTTCAATTTTAAGTGACCTTGAAAGGGTTGATGATTTACATTATCATGGATGGTACATGCTTGCCTTGGAAATAGTTGATGGTTTATATTATCGTGAATGGTACATGCATAAATAATGTAAGACACCCATTTAAGTTGTGTGATATATTATGATGACTATAATAATTCATAATCCTGAAATCCCTTATTTTTAAGGGAAATTGAAAAGCTTGAAAAGCATGTCTTCTTTGTTAAAAATGGAAGTTTTTAAGTGAATTTGGGAAACTTGTAAAGCAATTCTTCTTTGTTGAAGTAGTTTATTTGAGGAGAATTTGTAAAGCTTGGAAGGCACTTTCTTTCATGTGCTACGCATGAATGTAATCTTCCTTACACACCAATTTGTACTTGAAAGATTTTGAATTTTGGATATGGCAATTGTTCATCAACATCCATACCTAGCGAAGAGACTAAACAATAAATGAGTGTGTTAGGGGTGGAAGAGGATCTATGGGATTCTTAACATAAAGTGTTATCTTCTCTTGGAAAGGGAAAATAGTTTATTAGTATCCCATAGGCCCATAGTTGTATCTCTCTTGCCCCTTTGGCTAAGTTGTGTATTTGATAGTTAGTTTATAGGAGCCCAATACATTAAATGTTATTAGTATTGTTTGATATTCAATACTATTTTGTCATAAAATAGTATTCATTAGGGATTGATAGATATTTGTCTATAGGATCCCGATGTTCATAGAAGAAATCTATCAAAGGAGCATTCAAGTTTATTTAAATCATAATGAGAAAACAAAGGACTGCAATATCAATACTAAACTAATGGCCAATACCACTAATACTAATGAAAATAGGGATGTAACACAAGATTTTTCATGTTTAATGTGCATTACTATTATCTAATTTGGGCTTGTTCTCTGATTGGTAGATTATGGTTCAGATTGAGGATCATGGAGATCCTTGTAGCCTATCATGGGCCTATGCATTTAATGCTTGAGATTTAGACTAGATCATTTGTATTTGACCGACTAAGGCACTATTAAAGCTCTTCTCCTAGGGTTTTTTTTCCCTTAATGCCCCGCCACATCTTTATCCACATGACTAGAAAAATTAAGGTTGATGGACCCATAATTAGAGTATTCCTCTTGACCAATGAAGAGGGAGGGGCTCAGAATGAGGCTATTCATACTCATGATTTAGACTCATGGACTGAACTCCATTACTAACAAATAATGATGATAATATTGTCTTTAAAGAGGTATACCTACCATAGTTGTAGGCATCCCTATAGCAGCATCCATTCTTCATTTATTCCTTCCTACTTCTCTTATATTCAGATCATCAATTTTAAATTTAAAGAAGATACACCCTCCTTTATTATAAGAAGAGATAGACACTAAATAGATAAGCATGGACACAAACACTACTAGATATAAACAAATACAAAAACACAAAGGAAACACTACTATGCATGCAAATTCAAACATATAGGAAACTCTGTGAATGACAAAGGAGGATGTGAACAAAAAATTGCATGAAAATTCTCACATATATATAAAGTATGTACCTCCTTTACTGTTAAAGGAGTGGATACAAGAAAAAACTTGATCCACTTCAAAAAAGAGCTAATAGATCTTTGAAAAAACTTGATCTGCTTCCAGAAAATGTAACAAATAAATAACATCAATATCCAACAAAATCTCGATCTGCTTCTGTAAGAAATTCTCCACTTTATCTATTTTCTTTGGATACCATACCATTTCTCAAAACTGGAAGAATGAGTTTGAATTCAACCCACCACTCAGCAATATTCCCACCTCAGTCTCAATTTCATCTAGTGTTACTTGTCATGCCCATAAAGCCCAATACCAACCTCAACCATTATCATTTGTTAGGGAAATAGAACACAACATAGGGATATCTGCTTTCTTTTGGCATGACTTCTAAAAATACTGCTTGGATTTAACTTCAGTAAAACAAAATGAAATTTTGTAATTGTAGCTTCAGCGAAACAAAATGACATTTTGTAATAGTCAAAATACTAAATTTTTGTAATTATAGCTTCAGCAAAACAAAATGACATTTTGTAATAACCAGAAGCCTATTTGGAATTTTTTAATTGTAGCTTTAACAAAACAAAATGAGTCAATGGAAAAATAATTGAAATTAGTTGGCTCATATCCATATATTTTAGGTCTTTCTAGATCACAAAGTCTCATTTTCAAATTTTGTGCTTGATCAAGGTGTTCCAGTTCAAGTTACACCTTTTCATTCCCTTGCAATGGAAAAATTTCAGTTCATTGATTTGTAGTATCAAGAATATTCTCTACTTGTTGATTTTCAGCTCCAATAGTGTGAGCTATAGTGAAATTTTCAACAAGATAATTTTCCTCATATTCTTATCCTACAAAAAGTTAAGTGTGATTTTCACCATGTTTTGCAAGAGAATTAGTGGAAGACGTAGAAGAAATGGTTGACTCAAACTACTCAGATAAGTGGAAAACCCTTTGAAACAAGACATGTGTAGAAATGTGATAAAATACCCAGTATAGCTTCACATTTTCATAGTGACTAACAAAAATAAGCAATTATCTCATCTCCAAATATTTTTAGTTGTCATCTAGACTTAAATCACATTCTTGACCACCAAATACTATAAAAGAAGAAACATTGGGCTTACCATGTGTCCAGGATTCCTTTAGATTCATATTCAACACTTCCTTAGGAGGCATGCAATTATGAATGTAATTTTCGTAGCTCACTGTATGTCATTTTGCTGAAGGGTGTACACATTGATGTTGAGTACCATTTGTTCTACAAAATATTTGAATGCTTGACTCACATACTCCCCTCATTTTTTGTGGAAATTTGTTAGGTCCCTATACTACTAGTGTAACCCCTTATTGTTATTAGTACAACCCCCTTATTATATTGTTGTGCCCACGTAGTCCCCATATTGTTATTATTGTGCCCCATAGAAGCCCGCTATTGTTATTATTGTGCCCTTACATTATTATTGTTATGTCGGCTCTGATTATATTATGACCCCTTAGACTTCTATATATAGAAAGGAGGTATTTTCATTGTATCATTGAAGAATTGTTCATTTGTGTAATGTAAAGGAGGTTCCCCCTCGAAGAAGTTGATTTATAAGGTGTTCATCCATCTTTTCTATCTTTTTGTGAGCTAGTTTCATAACATTTTGTATCAGAGCTTTGGATTTTAGGGTTTCGCTACTCCAAACAGGTCATTGTGGTATTGTTGCTATAATTCTTTCTCTGTGGTGTTTCAGAAGCTAAAAAACCAACCCATTTGAGAAGAAATCATACTGAACCACGCATCCAAATTTCAGATCTTGTCTCGCTGCATTTCCAGAGATACGATCTGAGCAAGTTAGGGTTTTTGAAAGCTCCAAAATTTCATCTAAAACAGGTCATCGTGGTATTTTCGCTATAACCTTTTTGCTCCATAGTTTCATATGCTAAATAAAAAACCCATTTGAGAAGAAATTGTTTTGAATGTTGGGTCAAAATTTTAGATCTTGCCTCACTATATTTTCGGATATATAATTTGAGGAAGTTAGGGATTTTCCAGACTCCCAAATTACATCCTAAATAGGTGACCTTGGGAAAATCATCATAAATTTCTCTATGAGCAACAAATTGAAGTTTCGTAAGAAGTTACAGAATGAGAACGGACTATATTTTTTGTGCATAGTGTTCAGATCCGAAGGTTGAAATAGTGACACATGGCATGTCATACAACTTCACTCTACTGAAACATTATATAATCAGGTCATCTTAGGAGATTAGGCATAAATATTTCTTGGAAAATGAAATACTGATGAGATTTGTGGGGTTAGAAAGAGGACTTAGAGGGCTACTACAAGAGACAATTTAGAACTTTGAGATCTAAAAGTACAGAGTTACAGTCATTTCAAGATCGAGCTCTTGAAATCAAGAAAAGGTGATATGAGGAAGTTTGATGGAAAGGATCCAGTAAATTGGATACTACAAATGGAGAAATATTTTGATCTACATGGTGTACCACTGTTACAAAAGGTATGTATTGCATCTTCATATTTGGAACCGGATCAATTTTTATGGTATAAAGGGATTTTTTCTTGTAAACAACTTGTTATGTCGTCAATTTTCACAAAGGAAATGATAGCACATTATGAGGATACAAAGAGCAACACCTTCTTTAGATCAACACCACAACAATTGGAAGAAAAAAGAGAAAAAGGGCTTTGTTACAAAGTGAAAAGCAAAATTATGGCAACAAGGAAGTCTACCCCTCACAACTATAAATATGGAAGTGTTGCTTCTCCTAGCCTTCCACAACCTACAAGGGTTACACCACAACAATTGAAAGAAAAAAGGGAAAAAGGGCTTTGTTACAATTGTGATAACAAATACATTAAAGGTCATAAGTGTGTTAAGAAGAAATTATTTTACATTGATTGTGGAGAGGAGGAAGAAAAGGATCAAGAAACATCAAAACAAGAGTTTATACACTAGGAACCAAGCCTAGAGAAAGAAGAAATGAATCCTACCATATCTTGTAAAGCATTGGAAATAATTACCACTCCTAAAACTCTCAAGATAGAAGAACATATCAAGAAGAAAAAGGTTCAAGTGAAAGATCACATTGAGAAAGAAGAAATGAATCCAACCATATCTTGTAATGCATTGGATGAAATTACCACTCCTCAAACTATCAATATAGAAGGACATATCAAGAAGAAAAATGTTCAATAATTGAAAGATCACATCGAATCTCAAGAATTCAATCTGACCGTATCTCGTAATGCATTCGAAGAAATTACTACTCCTCAAACTATCAAGATATAAGGACATATAAAGAAGAAAAAGGTAAGAGTGTTGATTGATTCGGGCAGTACCCATAATTTTATTGATTGTAAGATAGCCAAGGAATTGAATTGCTTCCTTTATCCAGCACCGGAGTGTCAAGTGACCGTTGCAAGTGGAGGAACCATAAATTGCTATGGAAAGTGCCATAATATCAAGCTATCCATGGTAGAATATGTTTTGAACCCAATGTTTTCCATTCCAATGGGTGGTGTTGATGTTTTACTAGGAGTCCAATGGCTACAATCTTTGTGTACAATAGATTTTAATTTTCAAGAACTTTTCTTGAAATTTTTTTGGGAAGGAAAGGAAGTTGAATTGAGGGGTATCAAAGGAAAACCTAGAAAGATAATCAACTCTAATAGCATTACAAAGCTTCTAAATAAATAACAATGGGGTGTAATTGCACAATTATGTTCATTAGAGGATCCCACATCGAAATCATGTATTTCTCCAAATCTCCAAAACATTTTGGACAATCTTTCCAAGGTATTTGAGACTCCCAAAGGCTCCTCACCTATTCATGGTCATGATCATGCTATTCATTTGATTCCATGAAGTGTTCCTCCAAACATCAAGCCTTACGTATATCCATATGCCCAAAGGAGTGGGAACTCATTCAAAAGTTGTAGAAGATCCCAATTCAAACAGTATTGTGAGAACTTGACAAAGAAGGAAAAATCATATTGGAACCTGAAGCAGTCACAGAACCAAGAAATTGAAAGCTACAAAATAGATCAATTTAAGAGTATCTCATCAAGTGGAAGAACTTACCCGCTGAAGATTCCACATGGGAGGACAAGAATTTATACAGAAGCATCAAGAACTACTCAAGCGTTGAGGACAACACTTTTTGAAGGAGAGGGGCAT
>APFE030609984.1:88067-103684 GCA_000404065.3 Pinus taeda
GTTATTATTGTGCCCCATAGAAGCCCACTATTGTTATTATTGTGCCCTTACATTATTATTGTTATGTCAGCTCTAATTGTATTATGACCCTTTAGACTCCTATATATAGAAAGGAGGTCTTGTCATTTGTATCATCGAATAATTGTTCATTTATGTAATGTAAAGGAGGTTGCCCCCTCAAAGAGGCTGATTTATAAGGCGTTCATCTATCTTTTCTATCTTTTTGTGAGCTGGTTTCATAACAAAATTTCTTCATAGTAAGGGATATTTGTTACTTAG
The DNA here is from genome assembly GCA_000404065.3 of Pinus taeda. Taxonomy (NCBI): domain Eukaryota; kingdom Viridiplantae; phylum Streptophyta; class Pinopsida; order Pinales; family Pinaceae; genus Pinus; species Pinus taeda. The sequence goes on from APFE030609984.1 coordinate 88,347, forward strand.
TAAAATCCTTAAAGGTATTAAAAGGAACAAATACCTTTCCCTTGTACATAAGAAAGTACACCCAAGACAGACATATGTCATCACTAAAAGTGAGTAAATACTTAGCCCCTGAAAATGAATGAGTCAAAAATGGGATGAGATCATTATGTACCATCTTACAACATTTCATAGCACACAAGGCCTTAACTTTTGGAAAATGATCTTGATGTAAGAAAATTTAGGAATACCAAGCACTAAATTTTGGGGTCTCAACTATTACAAATACTTGTAATTCATATGTCCAAATATTTTATGCAAAAATTTGTTGAAGAAATCGACATATGAAATAAAGGAGGAACCTAAAGAAGGCTCAAAACCAATGAATGTGTATAACCAAGAACTATGATCAACTCTTCTAAAAAACATAAACTTTTTAACTTTTATTTATTTAGTGACCACATCATGAAGAGAAAAGTTAAAACTCTATTATCTTCCCATCACCAAAGTGACAATTCTAATAAATAGAGAGTAGATTGGCAGAAAATTTAAGAGTAAGGGGAAGATTATTAATGTAGCCATTACCTAACTACATAATTCCTAAACCTAAAGCTTCACATAGAGAATAACATCCCAGTATAAACCAAAGAATTCATTAAATAAAAATAAAAATATGTTTGATGGGACTATTCCATGCCTCATGTGGGAACTTTGCGTAGTTTCTCAGCAGAAGTCAATAAGTTCTTGAATTTAAAATTCTGAATGAACATGTTAATAATATGTGTAGTAGAAACATGAACGAATTCAATGGTGTTTTTATTGAGCTTTTTATCAGTTTTAGTCAATTCTATCAATGAATATAAGGTCCAAACTTCTTAGATATTAATCTAATATTTCAAGCAACTCTTGCAAAAAAAAATTTAGGAAGAAGCCTATGCTTAGCTTGAGATGGCTGCGAGGATCAATTTATATGGTTTTCACAAACTTCTCATAGGAGAACGACTTATTTTAATTGAATTTGGGTCCCCAAAAGAAAAAAATATGAAACAAATTAAACTTGAGAACATGACCTCTATTTTACTTTGTTTATATGGAAATAAAATTTATTTGAAAATTTTTAAAAATTATCATAAGAAAACTATGTGATGCTGGGAAATGGTAACCCTTGAGTTAGAAGTGTACTATTTCATTTAAAAATTATGGGTTGGGATGTATATGTTTCAAAGATATGCAAAAGGTACATGACAAATGGAATAGGGAAAAAAAAATATTGGATTCCTGAGACATTAGTGAGGATCAATTTCTATGGTTTTGCATAGATTTCTCATAAGAGAATGACTGACTTTAACTAAATCTGGGTTCCCAAAAAAAGCAAATAGGAAACAATTTAAACTTCAGAACATGACCTTTTTTCTATTTTATTTAGATGAAAACAAAAAATATTTGCAAAATTTAAAAAATGACCATAAACAAACTATGTGACAGAAGGGAGCAGTAACCCTTGAGTTAGAAGTGTATTACATTGTTAAAAAATGATGGTTTGGGATGTATTTGTTTCAATGATACAATCCTCATAAACCTAAGGATTGGCATTCAAGACAAACTGCTTACTAAGGAGGTATATCCTGTGACAACAAGAAAATTGTTTTATATTATTTACTCAATAAATGCATTCTTGCACTTTGCAGGAACTCTAAAACTACATTAAACAAAGCTCATTGAGTGGATTGGAAGAAATGAAGAAAACATAACAGGAGTTGAGTTCAGTCTAAGCTGGACATCACAACTCTTGAGCCTTGTAGAGGATGACAAAGAAGTCGAGGTCCTTGTAAATGAAATATTCTTTGATGGGTTGCTTGCTTGCAATATATTTTTATGACCTGCAACATTGTCGAGGTCTATTGGGGACCTATCATTATATGATATTGAATTTATTTATCCAACTGCTTTATTTTGATGAATGAAGTGTCATAGAAAGAACTTGGTATGTCATCACATAACATTTCACATCTTCTTTCTTCTATGCTACTCTTAACTATGCTACTGCTTTATGGAATTTCCTTTGCAACATCAAGTGCAATTGCTAGTTATTAATATGTTTTAAATGTTACATATCCATTTTATATGAAGCATTGAATGAATTACATCCCTATTTACTAGAAAGTAATTTAATTTTTTTACTTTAAATTATTAAAATATTTTATTGTGATCAACATTAAAATAATTCTTCTTTATATATATAATAGTTAATATGGATATTTAGATATTCAAATAATTTAATTTGAGTTGTTTATTAAACTAATTTTAAAACTATAAGAATTATATATTTTTACCATAATCGAAAGAGAAAATATATAAGAAGTTGTTCTTTTTAGTCTAGTATGGAGAAGATGTTATAGAGTCTATAAATGAGTGTAAATATTTAAATCATGACTCAATATCTGAGAGATGTTTTAGTGGTTGTAAATGAGTGTAAACATTTAAATATAGGCTCAATATGGAGAGATGATGTAGGCATTGTAAATGATTGTAGAGGGTCAATATGGGAGAGATGTTGTAGTGTCCGTAAAATGAGGCATTAAGTCAAGAAATAATAAATGTCCATTCAACTAAAACCAGCACATCAATTCAAGAAATAATAAATGTCCACTGAACTAAAACCAACCTAGATCATCTTAGCTCCCGATTTACCAAGAGTCAAGAGGGATCAAATATTTTTTGACTCTAAAAGAGGTTTGCACATTTTATCCCTCTAGGAACTTGGTAGATACAAAATTAAGATGGATCTAGACTAATATATTTAATAGCTAACATGGATATTTAAATAATTTATTTAAGCCTTATATTAAAATATTTTTAAATATATAAGAATTATATATTTTCACCATTCTCGAAAGTGAAAAAATATAAGTTGTATTTTTTTACAGTTTAGTATGGGGGAGATGTTGTAATGTTCATGAATGAGTGTAAATATTTAATATTCACTCAATGTGGTAGATATGTTGCAGGGGTTATAAATAAATTTAAACATTTAAATATTTTCTTTATATGGGATAGATGTTTTTAATGTCCATAAAATGAAGCATTATATCAAAACCCAGCCTAGAGCCATCTTGACTCTGAATCTACCCAATCTAGATCCATGTTAACTCGGAATATACCAAGTGGAAACAAATATCTCTCTTTATAAGTGGTTTGCACATAAAATGGATATAGGTTGGTTATATATATATGATTGGAAATTTCATGGGTCATCAAAACCTAGAGCCTAAAACCACCAACAGTAAATTGACTATTTTAACTCAATTTTATTGCAATTATTATTTTTTTTATTTTTTATTTTTATTCTTTTTTATTTTTATTTTTATGTAGTTTGACCAAGTCAAAATGTTTACATAACAAGAGAGGACATGAAAACATATCTTCCTTATTGGATAGGAGAGAGTGCTCGAGAGGTGCTCTCCATGCAGAAAGTAATAAAAGAAATAGAAGAGATAAAAATAACAAATCGATTTAATTCAATTTGATTTATTATGCTTGATTTTAGACTTTTGTGATCCATATTGATTTTGAGATTGTCTTTTGGATTAATCTCAGCATTAGTTGTTGGTAAATGTTTCTAACCATATGATGTGGTTCATCCTTGGGACAAAGGTGAAAAAAAGCAATCTATCATCATGTTTAAATAGCATAGATGCATCAGTTCTAGAAATAACTGTTAGAAAAATAAAATAATTTAATTAAAATTAAATTTTAGGATAAAATCTTTGATTAATAAATTATATTATTAAAAATAAAAATAAAAAATTAGCTAGTTAAGAAAACTAACTATTTAAAATAAAAATAAAAACAAAAAACAAAAATACCAATTAAAAAAATTAATTTTAAATAAAAAAATTAAAATTAAAATTTAAAAAAAATAATAATAATAACATGGTAAAGGGAAAGAATCTTGGAGAAAAAAATTTAGTAAAATGAGGAAAAAAGTGATTAATTAATATTATTTATTTAATAATAAAAAAATAAGTCTCAGTATTTATCCCCATTAATTCTCTATTTTATTACATCTAATATTAAAATATTTGAGTATATTTTATTAGGATTATAAATAAATTTATAGTATATAAAAAGAAGACTATGATAATAAATTAAATATAATGGTATTATATGTGTTGTTTATATCATATACTCAAAACTTATATTTTTTTTATAAAATATAGTATTGGATAATATATTGTGTGTGTGTGTGTGTGTACAATAAATAAGAAAAATTAAAGAATTCAACTACAAGAAAAAAAGAAAAAGAAAAAGAAAAAGGGGGGCAGGGGCGAGGGCGGGGCAGAGGAAGACAAGAAACAACCAGGCAGAGAGGGCAGGAATTCAGCTCTTACTTAATTTCTAACCATCATCCCTGTTGAGATTATTTGCATGCTTCTCAATTTCAATGGCCCCCCTTAGCTTCCTATGATGGAAGTGATCAATCCCCTCGATGACCCAAGAATATTCAATGCAAACATGGTGTTTAGTTTTCTTCACATGTTCAGCTAAAGCTAAGGAGTGAAAATAATTGTGCTTAATGTTTGTTGCATACTCAAATTATTTCATTAATGGAGCCACTAGCTTCCCCAATGTAGGGAATCCCATACAAGCAAGCGATTGAGTAAACTCCTTTCATGTCTTTAGGGTTCTTCGAGTCCTTAACAAATATAAGGGAATTTTTAATTGTGTTAAGGGGCTTGAAAGTAGTAGAAATTTTATTATTTTTAAGAATATGAGAAATCTTATCAATGGTCCCATGGTTGAATGGAAGTTTCACATTAGATATTTTTTCATCACGAGCAATTTTAATTCTCTGTTCTTTACTCGCTATTTGAAAATCTCTAAGACCTTGTTGTCTACTATAGCCATTATTTTCAAAAACTTTCACAGGATGAGATTTATCATATTCCAAGTGATTCTCATCAAAAATCCTTAGAGCACGACTGGCAAGCATGTTAAGAACTCCAAATTTTTGCATCGGAAAATGATGAGAAATGGCATGAAGATATTGCTCTGTGTGAGTCTTTTTACAAAACACTTGGTGAGATATGGAATAACCTTCCTTTATAGAGAGGAGAATATCAAGGAGAGGAAGGCTACCATCTACCTCAACATCCATCATGAATTTGATGGAGTCATATTTAGAATTAAGATGGTTAAGAAAATCTAACTCTTCACGGCTGTGGGGCCAAACAATGTATGTATCATCAACGAACCTCTTCCAATGCTTAGGGAGGAATTGAGTAGAGGCCAAAGCCTTGGTCTCAAATTCTTCCATGAATATGCTAGCAACTATAGGGGAGAGAGGAGAACCCATTGCCACTCCACAAGTTTGTTCATAGAACTCAGCCTTGAAGCTGAGAAAGGTAGACGTTAGACAAAGACCAACCAATTTGGCAGTGTCATCATTAGTAATTCAACTTACGACATCAATGGCCTCCTTAACAGGGATTTTTGTATAAGTAGAAACATTGTCAAAGCTTACTAACAAATCCCCATAGTCCAACCTTATATATTTTAACTCCTTAACAAAGGAGGCAGAGTCCTTAACAAATGAATCTATGAGACCAGCTAGAGGTTTAAGGTTCTGAGGCAAGAATTTAACAAGAAGATAAGTGGGCTGACCTATTGTCTTAACAATAGGTATCAAGTGAGATCACAACCTTGTGAAACTTCGGAAGGCCATAAATTCTAGGGGAGAGATGGTTTCTTTCAAAAAGATTTTTGCTAAGGGGGTAAAGAGAATTATTGGATTTTATGGTGCATATGACTTAGTTTGCAACTTTTTTAATGGGATTCTTATTGAGTTTTAGGTAGCTACCATTATTATAAAGGTGGTCCATAATTTTGTTAACATAGTCAACTTTATCTAAAAATATAACGGCCCCACCTTTATCAGCCTTTAGGAAAACAATGTGAGGGTTATCCTTTAAGGCTTTAAGGATAAGAAACTAATCTTTGCTAATGTCATTTTTAGGAGGCTTTACTTTCCTAAGAACAATAGCACAATATTTCCTAATAACTTCCTTAATATTATAGGGAAGGTATCTAATCCCATATTCAATGTTACAAATAATGTCACCTATGGGAATCTTTCTTAGGGCAAGGAAAAAATTTAACCCTTTTTCCAAGAGGATCAAAATTTACACTAGACAAATTAACAACATTTTTAAAAGAGTGGTGGGAAGATTTATTATTATTATTATTATTGGGATCATTATAAATACTTTTATTATTATTATTAGACATATCATTATTATTATTGCTCGAAATATTCTTAACAAAATTAATATTATTATAAGTAATAATAATGTTGAAGTTCTTAATATTGTCATTATTATGGAATGTGGGACAAGAAAGGGTATAAGCAGGGAGTATGAAATGTGACCAAGGGAAAGAAGATTTCGATTGGGAAAAACAATTAATGATGAAGGTTGGGTTTTTAGGAGGGCTGAAGAGTATCAACCAAAGGAAATCCCGTTGGAACACAAAGTGTGAAAGTTAAGTGGACGAGTGATCAAGTCATTGACAGAGTCATCCACTAAAGATGGAGGAGGGTTGACCAGAAGATGGTTCAAGGATGGAATGTTAAGTGATGGATTAACTAAATGGTTGGAATGCAAGGCAAACAGGGTAGATTTTATAAATGGTGGGCTACCACTTCGATAAGGATGAAGGGGTCTAGATAAGATAGGAGTGTTAGTGTCAGTATTCGCATACTTCCATCACAGATCAAACTTTGTCTTTGCATTTTCATTTTTGGGGTCCCATACTGAAAATTTTACATCATTCCATTAGGTCATGTCAAACTGATCCACTGATGGTTGTCTTCCCTTCAAAAGCTCTAAATTATTCCCTCATAGAGTATACTTGCTCACCCTTCTTCACGTTATCTTCAGTTACGGTTTCATGGTCAATTTGCAATCATGCTTTCATTAGGTCATAGGGCATGTTTTCATTAGGTCTTAGGGTTTTATCACCAAGGTCAAGAGCCTGATTTTAAAGTGTAAATAAAGGTCAGCAAGGGTATGAGGATCATGAATAAGTCAAGCATGATGGTTTGTAGGTCATAGACATTGAATAATTATATTTAACCTAATGTAATTTTCACCTCAAAAACATGTTTTTGAGGTGAAAACAGAGTATTTTGAGTTTATTTGTATTCATCAGGTAATTTTAAGTCACTAAATGTAATAAATGATCCTAGCTGCACCAGAGAATCTCTCCTTGCTGGAAGACAAAGAAACATAGAAAAAATTAGTTCAAGTTGAGCATTATCCACCCACAAAGACACAAACAAGAAAAGGCATTAAAAAAGAGTTTTGAGAAGGACAAGAAACATTAGAAAGTGGGTTTTTCAAGTGAAAAATCAAAATCTACTCCTATTTAAGCTCCCACATTTCATTTTCAAGTTCATTATTCTCATTTGGCAAGCAAGGAGTCCAAAAGTGAGAAGAAGAGGAAAGTTTGAATGAGTTTTGGGTGAAAGAAGGTTGGCCCTACGCTTCTAGAGGGTGGCGATACACTTCTGGAGCTGTGGAGGAGTGTCGTTGTTCGTTGGTAGAGTGGCGCTACACTTCTAAGGTAGGTAGGGTTGGTGTTGCACATTGAAATCTTGGCGTTGCACATTGAGATCGACACTACGCGTCTAGAAAAATTTTGCAGTGTTATTTTACACTGGCGCTGCGCTCCTAGGGTGGCATTGCACATCTGTGCACCAGCGTTGCGTGTTGTGTAGGAGAGCTAGAAAAGCCTCAAATATTCATACAAACCTCAAATTTGTCCTCTCTCACCTGCATACAAGTAAGTTGACCTCCTTTCCTGCAATTTTGGTTTACATATCACACTCATAAGCATCATTCTACATGTTAATATGAAACCCTAAAAATCTCCCTAGTGGTGCCTGAAACCCTAAACGCTCATTGTTCATCCTATCACCTATCCCTACAACTCTAAACCCTATCCCTATTCCCTTATCCCTTTATCCCTTTATCCCTTTATCCCTATTTCATATCATTCCCATCCCTTTATCCCTATTTCATATCATTCCCATCCCTTTATCCCTCTTCCCCAAGGGAAATTTCTCAAACAAAACAAGCCCTCCCTCTCATTTCCTACTCCCTCATTCATTTTTAGCCCATAAAGTCATTTCCCATCCCCTCACTCCTAAAACACTCTAACTCATTCCCTTCATATAAACTCTAGCCTTGCAAACATGGACACAGAGGATCAAGACTATGAGGAGGAGGAAAACACAGGCAGTGACACCTCGGTAGATAGAGCCAGGCAGCAGAGAAAACTACACAAGGGAGGTAGGATTATTAGAGAAGAGCCATCAAACCTTAGGGAATTGTAGGCCTCTCAGTTGGTTGTCACATGTTTCAGATATCTTGGCTACTATGAGTTATGTGAGCAGGTAGAGAGAGTTCAACACCACTCTGAGCTCACCACACTTTTTGTAGCTCATCTTAAGGACAACAAGGTGACTCTTGCTGGGGTTTCACCTTCCATTATTTCAGATGCCACCAGGATTCCGAGTGTAGGGGAGAAGTGGTACAAGGCCCAGGATCTAGATGAACACTACTCTGAGCCTTATATCAAACCCCGGTACAAAAACGAGGTGAAGAGACTTTTTCCTTTCAAATTTATCAAAGAAAAGTATGTCCCCATGATGAAAATCATCATGAAGTATTTCACTTGTGAGGGAAGATTCTCCAGGCTATACACCTATCACATCAGCCTCCTCATGCATTTTACCAGGGTGAGGATGTTAAACCTCCCTTACTTCTTTTTCAAGAATACTGAGAAGATGGCTCATTTGGTCCAAAAGAAGCCATACCCTCAGCAGATGAGCAATCTCTATCACTATTCCCTGATCAAGATGATTGTGCTTCATCATCTCAATCTCCTCAACATCTCTTGGGAGACATTTATTTCTCATGATATCTTCATGGGTGTTGGGTAGTGGACCCCCCGCGTAACGGTTTTGGGCTCAAAGCCCGCAATTTTGGGTAAAAGTATGGTAAAGTTTTTGCGAAGTGTGCGGAGCGTGAATTGTAATGGGTTAAGTCCAAGGGTAGTCTGCCCTAAATTATTATAGATTAATCTAGAATGTGTCGGCTTTCCCATGATCCGCGGACCATGGAAATGTATTAATAGAACAAGGATCTAGGTTTAAGGTAGTTTGGGTATAGCTTTGATGTATGGGTTTGCGAAAGCAAGGGTAATCTAAGTCTGTAAGTCCGAGTCGTGGGTAGCAGAGGGTAGAGTAAGCTCTAAAGTTGTGTGCGCAGAGGCCTAATAGAGTCTGCAGCTAAGTGCGCGGACCCCTGCAGATGTATGCGCAGGGTGGAACTATATTGTACTAAGCAGAAGATTAATAAAGATAAGTGTTTTTGAATTACTTTGTACCTAATTGCAGATCTAAATGTTTATACTTATGTTATGGTTTTATGACTCTATTTAAGATTTATGATCATGCACACTGGGTTTAATTATTAAATGTTTGCTTAAAGACCTTAAAGAATAAACCAGATCTATAATAACTGCAATAAGACTAAGGATCTAAGAAACACCCCTTCGCGGATCTTTGTGAAGACTAGACTGCTGCACAGAACAGCATAAGTGTGTAGATTGGGTTGCAACCTCTACAAATCTCATCAAGACATCCCTAGTGTGCGGAAACCTAGTTCCAACACCCTCCCATACTGCCTTGGGTGACACTTCAGTCTACACTCCATGGATTGTTGTCGAAAGGGCTGATAGTATGGGATTTTTTTGGCTAAAAACTCTTCCGAACCTGGGTCAAGGCCCAATAAGCCAAAAAATGGTTACAATGCCGGGACCGAGATCTGCCTAAAGGGATGTCTGATGTCGGAACACTGGAACCCTATGAAAAAAGAGATTAAAAGTGGTTGGATCAGAAGCTTCACGAGTTCGTGGTGCAGGACAACAAAACCCCGCAGATATCTAAGAATAGGTGGCCGGATCACTACATATACACAAAAATCCATGAGATCTTCTTCACGTCCTTCACGTTAGAACTGTATGAGTGGATCGTGAGGCTAGCAGATAGCACAGGAAGCTGTAATCTTGATCAACCAATAGTGTGGACTCTAGAGTTAGTACGCAGGCTAGAAGCACCTGAAGATAAGATTGCGTGGGCCATAAATCATTGGTTGGATCAGATAATAGGAGGGTTTATCATTGAATTTGTGATAGACACAAATATCAACTACAATGAAGCCGAAAGGCGTTTTCTCAGAGGACCGCAAGGTAAGTACATCAAATCATTGAATACCTATATTAAAATGTTGTTATGTGAAAAATGGGTTATGTGAATCCATTGATGTCTGGGGTAACATGGAGCAGAAGAGGCTACCAAGGGATACAAGGATTAGAGAACAATCCCCTAATTTAACTTTCGCCGGAAAGCAAGGAGGAGCTTGCTGAGTTTTCTCCGAGAAGTGCAGTCTGGTTGATAAAGCAACGCATTCCACAGTTACTGCCCCCATCCACACCATCGCCTTCTTCGCCTCCATCCACCCCATCTCCACCTACCCCACCTCCACCACCTCCACCACCTCCAAGGGTTGGAATGGTGAGTGCGATCGAGTTGCTCATGTTTAGAGGCATAGGAAATGAGGAACCAAATCAATTCTGGTTTGTGGTAAAGGTAGTATGGGAAGCCCAAGGCATTACGGATGATAACATCAAAAAGGCTACCTTGGTGACCGTGTTGTAAGATTGTGCGTTGATGTGGTATATTAAACACTCTAGCGATCATCTGAATGCTGGAATGGCAGAGATCCAGGATGCATTGAATAAAGAGTTTAGTCGACCAAAATTAAAAACTCAGTCAATCATCAGATTTAAGGAAATTGCGATGCTTCCAGGTGAGACACCATGGAATCTAGATCAACACCTGAAAAGTATGATCCATGAAGCTAATATGACATTGTCAAATTCACAGCATCGCGCCTGGTTTGTGGCATCCCTGACACCGTAATTAAGGATGGCGCTGTCACAACAGAAGATCTCGACCCAGGCCAAAGCATTAGATATAGTGATGAGGTTGCATGAAACACCAATTCAAGATCCTGGGTTGGGATTCCAACAAATCCACGTGCAATTATAAAGCCTATTCCTAGAGATGCAGAGTTTGAAGAAGGATAGGGTGCCTTAGTTAGAGTCATGCGAAGAAGTGTGGTGTATAAATTGTAAGGGCTAGGGGTACGATAAGGATCACTGCCCTATATTCGTGAACTATTTGGCAAGAGGGGGACCAATGCTGTTGAGACCAAAAGCGCAGGTAGGTCCGAATGCATGTGCTACTCTCTGGTGCGTGATTTGTTAGGTAGGAGGGAAGCATGCGATGGACAACTGTCACCTGTTGCAGAAATATACCCAGACCCTGCAACAGCTATGCTATAATTTTTGTAGATCAGTGGGTCACGATGAGCGGACTTGTCGAAGCTATGAACTAATGATGGATAGGACTCCATCCTATCAAATGCAAATGGAAACGTGAGGCCCTGACCTAGCTGCATCAATAGCGTGGGGTGGCTTCCAAGGGTGAGGTCGAGGACAAGGAGGGATGGGACCAAGACGAGGGCATGGACAGTTAATCTGCTACAATTGTGGAGGACCCGAGCAATATATGCATGACTGTGGAATATGACCAGAATAAGTTTCCCATACTGTTATCAATTTGATCATGAATATGTAGATTGACCAATGCTAATCACACAGATGCGTGAGAAGGGGGTACTACAACCTGCTCCAACTCAAAATGTCTAGATGATGAGATCCAAACCATGCGAAGGAGACCCAAGGTGAATATGGTGCTTAGAAGTGGTGCAAATATAGAGGAGGATAAGAAAAAGCAACCTAGGGACGACGTATGGGTCCGCAAGACCCCTACGAAGGCACCTAAACTTGACTCGGGACACGTGAAGGAAATAGATACGAAAGCTATGAAGAGCTTCGCGAAGGTCTCTACCTCAAGTAGTAATAAGCAATCAGAAACAGGAGTGGATCCGTCTATGATTACTGCCTTTTTAGAGACTTGCATGAAGCTGCTATGGGACAATGAGATAGTTCAAGGAATCCAAGAGTTGATCACTAGGTGCGCAGGATCAGGAGAACCACGCGTAATCCGAAATATGGGAAAGCATGCTTTGCGTACAGGAAGGGAAATGCCACTAATAGCGCAAATTTGTGAACATCAGATGGATCAAGTAGTTCTTGACCTAGGTTCAGATGCAAATGTGCTACCAAAATAGACTTGGGAACGGATGGGTTGACCCATGTTATAGTGGTCTCCTATTCAATTAAGGATGGTGAATCAGCAAAAGATCGTGCCCATGGGAAGACTACAAGGGGTAACTATGGATATTGATGGTGCAAGCATGCAGACAGATTTCGAGGTAATAGATATTTTGGATGACAGTGACCGTTACCCCTACATGAATGGAGTCATCAACCTAAAGAATTAGAATATGATTTTCGAGAAAAAGTCGCTACGTGTAATTGTTCCACTGGATCCAGCCGAAGGTGTGCGCTACACTGAACCTGTGCGCGATGAGGATTATGATGATGACCTAGACTTCATTTATGAGATAATGGTGCAAGACCAGGACTAGGTGAATCTAATGGCAGACGGAAGACTCTCATGGGAATGCGACAATTCCTACATGTCGGATTCCGATGAAGAAGTAGAGTGCTGGCAGAACTGATTGCATGAGGTAACGATGCTAAATTGTAATATGATGATCAGATCACTGCAGCACATGACAACCAAATTAAGGACACTCCTAGCAAGTGATGGCACAACTAATGGATAATTCATAAATGACTAGGGAACTACAGTTATGGAGAAGAAGTGGCCCGGTGGGCAAAAAGAGTTACTACGCACAACAACTACATAAGGGTGGAGTACACCTAGGAAGATTAAGTGGAACAAGCATGAACGTAGAAAGTGGTTGCATGTACAAATCAGAGGCTCTCAGCATTGAATGTGGCCTGGATAGCCAAGTCGGAGTGGTTTGGGCACCTACCTATGACGAGGAATGCAGCCGTCTGCTGCGCAACTAAATCTGTGCATACCAAGGGTTCGGTGGGCATATAGGACCATAAACAAAACAAGGCATGCAAACATGACCCTATCCACATTTAGATCGAATGGAACGAGGAAGGTGGAGAGAATTTCCCCACACACCGCCCCTATAGTTCAAACTAACCTGGGTAAAGGAATTCAATAATTGCATGAAATTATTTGGTGCGGCAGCTTGAGACTTCGCGAACTTGATGAAGAATGGGCAAGGCTGAGGAGGAAAAGTGCAAGGTTGGATGAAGAAATTAGAAAAATAAAAAGTGGAGTCATACAAATGGGCCGCGTGAATCTGAGAATAAGGGAACTAGACCTGGCCGGCCCTCCAATGTTAAATTGGAAACTAGGGCCAAACTCCATGTGGATCAGCTTATTTATGGCAGCTGATATTTTTATTGGATCCCTCTCATCGAGAGGTGTAGGATTGATCAAAAGATCATCTGATTCCGATAAGGATTTATAGAGATATGAATTTATTTTTATTATGGATTTATTATCTAGCCGACTAGCAACTTATGTAGGCTCAAGTTACCTAAACATCATGTCTATTCAACCTATATGCTTTGGTATAAATAGATGAGGATTTGAGGTCATTTGACATACATTCTCCAGATGAACTCCTCCTCTCCACATCTTGGGTTTTTGGAGAAGGAGAAGACACATAAAGAGAATACGTTGGATGCCCTAGTTGCAGATATAACTATAGTACAAAGAGCCATAGTCCATATGCTATGATGAGGGCACATCCACGTAGCAGATGAGGTCCTATCTATGCTAGAAAATGAAGATCTATCTACACGCCATAATAAGAGATATTTAAATGCAGTTCATGACAACGTGATGCCCTATACGCAGTAATGGAAGACTTCTACACTTAGTCAACGTAAGACCATATATGTTGTTCATGAAACACGCAGTTCATGAAAACGTGATGAATCTACTCCATTGTGTAATAAAATATGCAAATATACATACGCAACAACATGAAGACTCTATACGTTCCTAGAGACACAGTCTATACGTAGCCATGGAATATGCGGTCTTGGAAATATTGAAACACAGTCATGAACCAACGCAGTCTTGAAGACTGATCCCACGCAGTCAACACATTTTTATGAAGATTCATTTTCAGGTCATACACAGATACGTTGGAAGACCTTATACACTGCAATAGAAACCAAATGCACAGCAATGGAAACAATAATCAGTTATAGAATCTATATAGCAAGGACAATCATGGAATTTGAACATCGTCAAGGGAACACAGCATCATACGTTGTCTAGAAGCCTTAATATGCAACGCGATCAAGATATGAACAATGTCAATGGAACACAGCATCATACACTGTTCAGAAGCCTCAACACGCAACGCAGTCAAGGGATGAATGCAGCACTCATACGCTAAACCCTAACACGCAGTCAAATGTAACCATAGTCTATACAGTCAGCGTAATGCTCTCATATTTTATACGTAGGGCAAAGAGTTGATTTGTGCTCCTGCTAACTCATCAGTAATGTCTCGGCATAAATTTGAGGATAAGCTTCCCAATCGTTGTCATCTCACAGTTATCACTACAGTTTATATATAGTATTTATATGAAACTGTCATTACAATAATGTAGCCCTAAATGAAGTTATCTAACAAAGAGCATAGTGAAGATCTCAATGCATCCCATCATAGGAAAGATGCTGCTATAACAACTTCAAAAGGTACAACAAGCATGATCTCAGTAAAGGTGTAGCAATGGTGCAATTGTGATGAATGATGCAATGGGCAACATCATGATAAATGAGATCATGAGCATGGGAAGCATGATGTAGATCATGGATAGCATGATGTATGGGTAGTGTGATGTATGAGATCATGAGAAACATGATGATGCATGATGCTGCATGATGTATGCACGGTAAGGTGCAGCAAATGGACGAGATGTAGCATGATGATAGGTGAAGGAGTCACCTTGGAGAATCAGTTGAAGCAGAATGTCTTCAACTAATCTCATCGTTATATGAAATGATCTATGTTAGATCTAAATAAGTCAAAGTACTGACTTCTATTTTAAATGTACTATCTCTCTCTCTCTCTTTCTCTGCTAAACTTTGAAGAACATAAAAGAAGAATTGATCAAGGGTTTCCCCACACATTGTGGGGTTTGTCCCTAGCTAGCACCACATCTTGTGTCCTATTTTCTTGGCTTGTCTTCTGCGATTT
>APFE030609984.1:106850-128687 GCA_000404065.3 Pinus taeda
AAAACTAGGGAAAAACTCCATGTGGGTTAGCTTATTTATGGTCGCCGGTATTTTCATTGGATCCCTCTCGTCGAGAGGTGTAGGATTGATCCAAAGATCATCCGATTCTGATAAGTATTTATGGAGATATGAATTTATTTTGATTATGGATTTATTATCTAGCTGACTAGCAACTTTTGTAGGCTCAAGAAGACCAAACGTCATGTCTATTCAACCTATACGTTTTGGTATAAATAGACGAGGATTTGAGGTCATTTGACATACATTCTCCAAGTGAACTCCTCCTCTCCATGTCTTGGATTATTGGAGAAGGAGAAGACACATAAAGAGAATATGTTGGATGCCCTAGCTGCAGATATAGCTGTAGTAGAAAGAGTTGCAGCCCAGACGCTATGATGAGGGCACATCCACGCAATAGATGAGCTCTTATCTACGCTGGAAAATGAAGATCTATATACATGTTGTAATTAGAGATATTTAGACGCAGTTCATGACAGCGTGATGCCCTATACGCAGCAATGGAAGACTTCTACACTTAGTCAATGTAAGACCATATACATTATTCACGAAACACGCAGTTCATGACAACGTGATAAATCTGCTCCATTGTGTAATAGAATATGCAAATATACATATGCAACAGCATGAAGACTCTATACCTTCTCGGAGACACAGTCTATACTAGCCATGGAATATGTAGTCTTGGAAATATTGAAACACAGTCATGAACCAATGCAGTCTTGAAGATTGATCCCACGCTGTCAACACATTGTTATGAAGACTCATTTTTAGGTCATACATAGATACGTTGGAAGACCTTATACACTGCAATAGAAACCAAATGCACAACATTGGAAATAATACGCAATTATAGAATCTATACAGCAAGGACAGTCATGGAATCTGAACATTGTCAAGGGAACGTAACATCATATGCTATCCAGAAGCCTCAATATGCAACATGGTGAAGAGATGAACGATGTCAATGGAACGCAGCATAATACGTTGTTCAGAAGCCTCAACACGCAACGCAGCCAAGGGATGAATGCAACACTCATACGCTAAACCCTAACACGCAGTCAAATGTAACCACAGTCTATACAGTCAGCGTAATGCTCTCATCTTTTATACGCAAGGCAGAGAGTTGATCTTTGCTCCTACTAGCTCATCAGTAATGTCTCAGCATCAATTTAAGGATAAGCTTCTCAATCATTGTCATCTCACAGTTATCACTACAGTTTATATATAATATTTATATGAAACTGTCATTATAATAATGTAGCCCTAAATGAAGTTATCTATCAAAGAGCATAGTGAAGATCTCAATAGATCCCATCATAGGAAAGATGTTGCTGTAACAATTTTAAAAAGTACTGCAAGCATGATCTCAGTAAAGGTGCAGCAATGGTGCAACTGTGATGAATGATGCAACAGGCAGCATCATGATAAATGAGATCATGAGCATGGGCAGCATGATGTAGATATTGACAACATGATGTATGGGTAGCGTGATGTATGAGAACATGAGCAGCATGATGATGCATGATGTTGCATGATGGTATACATAGTAAGGTACAGTAAATGGATGAGATGCAACATGATGATAGGTGAAGGAGTCACCTTGGAGAATCAGTTGAAGCAGAATTTCTTCAACTGATCTCATCGTTATACGAAATGATCTATGCTAGATCTATATAAGTTAAAGTATTCACTTCTGATGTAAATATACTATCTCTCTCTCTCTTTCTCTACTGAACTTTGAAGAACAAAAAAGAAGAATTGATCAAGGGTTTCCCCACACATTGTGGGGTTTGTCCCTGTCTAGCGCCACATCTTGTGTCCTCTTGTCTTGGCTTGTCTTTTGCAATTTATATTTGTGTTCTATCTGTAGTTTATCTTAATGTTGATGTGATTGCTAACTGTGAAAATTTAAATAAATTGCTATAACATAGAACATACCAAAAATTAACATCCTACGACATTAAAACAAGCTACGACCCTACTATCATGGTTGTGCCCACACCTTACTGAACGAGGGAGCACAGAACGCGATGCACTACTAGATTTAAAGGTACGAGAAGGGTGCCCGCAGCCTAGGCTAGTAGGGAAATGGAAGCCTCGCACAGGGGGTGTGACCACCTAACTATCTGTAGGAGGCAAAGTCTCAGTGCTTCAAGCAGTTGAAAGAAGGCACGGGACTATAAACAAGTCTATACAAAAGTTGTGTGGAAAGGATGCTCCGTGAAGGACCAATCTGTTGCGAATAAGGGGTTGCGCTGTCGCATGGAGGGGCTAGGAGGTAACCGTTGATAGTACTATTCATGACAAGAAATTTGATTTACGACCGAGAGGAGTGGGCGGCATGCCATTAAGACAAGAATTCCGAGTTAGATACGAAAATATCTGCTGCCAAGAAGATGTTAATGACTCAAAAGTGGAGGGAAGGGTCGAATTCCAATTCACACGGTCCTACAAAGACCCTAACTAGCTGCCCATGTATATGTGCCTGAGTGAATCTAGGATAAAAATCATGTCTAGAACCAGTGCAAGGTTTGCGGAAGAACCCTATTTGACCCAGGAAGAACCGAAAAAGGAGGCCACTACCCCAGAGATTCCAAAGTCCCCATGTACACTGTGACCCTGGAAAAATAAACAAGCTATGGGCCCATTCCGAGCATCACCGCGACTCAGTAAATCGTCAATGGAAGAAAAGGGTAAGGCAATCACTACTGAACTTGAGGAGGACGAGGAAGATCTCCAAAACCTGATAGCTCAGATTGAAGCCCAAGATAAGGAAGAGGAAAATGTTCCCCAAGTTCCTTTGGCGATAATGCTACCACCATATATCTCTTTGTGGAAAGGAATGACCAAGATTCTGATGGACTTAGAGGCCATGAAGAGTATGCTCCAAACCCTGCTTCTTACAGATGAAATAAGGTTTGAAGGTCTGTCACTGGGTCGGATACCGAATATCAAGTTCGAAGATTGGGATCTCATGGACAGTGAGAAGTTCTCCCAGTTGGCCGAGGAGAAATTATTGCAGTAGAAGTGGTTACAGGGTGTGGCGAAGGCGGGATTACTCAATCTAAGGTGGATACCCCACTATCACCGCACGACCATCACAATTTTTGTTATCCGACAGTTACTATGTCTCGTACATGATGGGTATCTCTGGATGGAGGAACAGATTCCCATCACAACTGATCTCATAAACTGAATCTCCCAGCTGCCTACTAAAGGACACAACCCTGCAAACATCACTGGAATGAGTAGTGACATGGGCCTTGCTGAAGCCATGAAGGTTAAATACAAGCTGGAAAAGCAAAAGTGAGGGTATGTGATAGCAAGCATCAAAGACAGAGGGGTGCACCTCACCACCTAGTTGCTGGCTGGTAAGATCATGAGGAAATGATGCGCATACGAGGTGCCAGCCTCTATCATTGTGCTCCCAAAACAATGCGCAGAGGGAGTTCAGTTCAACTGGGTGCAGTTTCTTTGTGATGAATTTTTTATGAATTCTCGAGAAGCCCAAGAGCAAGGTAACGCTTTCCATTACGCATGGTTGCTCCTAACAATCTTACTAGTTGCAGGAGAGCTGCCAAAAGGCAGCCAATTTCTTGACATTGAGAAAGACCTACCTGAAGTTGTGCAATATAATTCGCTCTGGGTTATGAAAGATGCCATGAGGATTCATGAGATCAAGGTTTTTTAGATATTCATGGAGGCAAGTATACGGATACAGATCAATCACAAGCCACAATTATACCTAACACTATACAACCGGTTGCAAAGTGTGGCCGAGTTCAAGGTTGATATGCATAATCTATATATTCGAGCACGAAAGGATCCTACTCAAGCATGGGTAAAGCTTCTGTTCATTGCAATTTTTGAGGAAATTTTTGAGGGAATGGCGATATGGCCTCTAGAATGGGGTGTTCCAGACTTGGCCGAATTAGAAAAAAATTACGGCTTAGCAGTGGAAGAAAGAACTCAAGTTGCACATTACACAGTTGGTGGAAAGAACGTGCCATGAAAAGGAAACACCAACGCAGCAGGAGGTGACTAAGGTAGCAACAGAGACTATCACTGCAGCCGCTAAAGAGATTGTGGAGGATCCATCCATGGAGCAGGACATACAGGGGGAAGTGGAGACACAAGAATGTGTGGACCTGACCACAGTATTGACTCAACTTAAGAGACCACATGTCCAGGAACGGCCACCAGCACATAAAAAGACGAAGACAGCAAGAACTTTGGAGGGAGATCTTCTTGCCAACAAGGAACTAGTGTGTGATATCACTACGAGTGCTTTGGAGAAATTGATGACAAAGAAAACAACTGTGTTGGGGGTGCTCAGATGTAGTGTGTACATGGTCATTACAAATGCAACCCTCAGGAGGGATGATACCGAACCTAGCAGACAATACATCCGCAATAGAACAGATGGTGCACACCCACACAACGAACACCTTAGGATTACCAGCAAGCATCATCATAGTAGAAGTCGAAGGTAACATGAGAAGTTGGGGGTTGAATTTGTCTACCCTTCCTAGAGAAACCCTATACCAGTTGCAAGATGGGATAACCGTTGCGATTCATGCCAGGGAGAGCCGCGCCCTCCAGATCTCGATGGAGCAAATGGGAAATTTGGACCAAATCAGTCTCCAGCGCGATGATGTGGTCGCATGCAACCAAGAATTGGAACAGGCCATGGCGAAGGTTTACAGTAGTGTACCAGATCTGGCTGTACCAGCAGTACTCCCAGCAGCCGAAAAGATTCATCATATAGCCATAGGATTCCGTAAGGCTCAGAAAGAGGCTGCCAAAATTCAATGGGAATTGAACTTGCAGATCACAAAGCTAAGACTAAAAGCATAGCCCCCTACACCACCAAAAGTTAAAGAGCAGCGCCGTCATGCCATTCAAGAAGGATTGGCAGTAATGGAGCATGCTATACAAGATTGCACGGGATTATTGGACTAGTCCCTTCTTACACTCACATCATTGCAGGAAGACCCAACGCTATAGTAGGTAGAAATAGAAGCACGAGAGTTGCAGCAGGCCTATGATAATGTCTGGGGGACTGCGCAAATGATTTCCATTACTCAGCACTTGGCCAAGATGAGGGAGGCTCAGGCACTCAAGGCACAAGTCGACATTTCTCGCCAAAAGAAGCAGTCCTTAAAGAACACATCTAGCTGTGGCTTGATGAGGCATTTGGGGTCAACACCAGCATTGAAGGAAATATAGCCTACATATAGGTTGGATACGAACTCAAAGAAGCAAGTGAAGCTGATAGAGATGTGTTAAAGGCTCACGCGCAACAAGTACAGCAGAGGGCAGAAGAATGTGTTGTAGAAGTAAGCGAAGCGCAGAAGTTGTTGAATAACCTCCATGTAAAGATCACTGTACTAGTCGAGTGACTCGAGACGAGTCATGATGATTGTGTTAGGGGCCTGTTGGGCAGTAGACCCCCCGCGTAACAGTTTTGGGCTCAAAGCCACAATTTTGGGTAAAAGTATGGTAAAGGTTCCGCGAAGTGCACGGAGTGCGAATTGTAATGGGATAAGTCCAAGGGTAGTCCGTCGTAAAATATTATAGATTAATCTAGAATGTGTCGGTTTTCCCATGGTTTGCGGACCATGGAAATGCATAAATAGAGCAAGGATCTAGGTTTAGAGGGAAGTTTGGATAATAGATTTGATGTATGCGTTTGCGAAAACAAGATTAATCTGAGTCTATAAGTCTAAGTTGTGGGTAGCAGAGGGTAGAGTAGGCTCTATAGCTGTGTGTGCAGAGGCCTAGTAGAGTCCACAGCTGAGTGCATGGACCCCTGCAGCTATGTGCGGAGGGTGGAATTGTATTGTACTAAGTGGAAGATTAATAAAGATAAGTGTTTCTGAATTACTATGTACCTGATTGCAGATCTAAATATTTATGCTTATGTTATGGTTTTATGACTCTATTTAAGATTTATGATCATGCACACTGGGTTTAACTCTTAAATGTTCACTTAAATACCTTAAAGAATAAACCAAATCTATAATAACTGCAATAAGACTAAGGATCTAAGAGACACCCCTTCGTGGATCTTCATGAAGACCAAACTACTACACAGAACAACATAAGTGCGTAGATTGAGTTGCGACCTATCCAGATCTCATCAAGACATCCCTAAGGTGTGGAAACCTGGTTTCAGCACCCTCCCATACTGCCTTGGTTGAGACTTCAGTCTGCGCTCCGCAAATTTTTCTCTAAAGGGCTGGTAGTACAGGATTTGTTTGGCTAAAATCTCTTCCGAACCTAGATTAGGGCCCAATAAGCCAACAAGGTGTCATCAAATTCCTCCACCAGTGTCTCAAGAAGCAGGGGACCTTCTAGCAATGCCCAAGTGAAAACAAATGAGGAAGCCAAGGAGACTAGATCTATTGAGGTGCCCGTTTACATGACATGCCAGAGGGGCACAAGGTGATTGTTTGTAGCCGATAGGCAAGTGTTTGTTCCACAGGATGTGGAAGGGACCTTGCCTTCTTCATCAAATCATAGGCAAATGCTAGGTCCACAGAATGTGGAAGGGGCTTTGCCTTCTTCATCAATACAGCAGGTACATGTGCAACATCTACACAAAGGGAAGGAAAAGATGTTGGAGGAGAGTCTTGATGATGAGGAGGAAACAGACTTTGACTTGACTAAACATGATGACCCAAAGCAACGTTATACTCATCATGGAGTGGAAATCATTGACATAGAGGCTCTAGACGAAGAAACCATAAAAGACATCATCATACAAGAAAAAGAGGCTCAAGTACAAGCTTTGGCGAGAAATTTGGAGAAGGCCTGTTAGTGTCAGTCTTGTCATACTGCCATCAGTGATCAAAATCTGCTCCATTGCATTTGCATAACAGCAGTCCCATACTGTAAATTTTCATCACTTCATTAGGTCATGGATCCACTGATGGTTGAGGTCACTTCAATTTTCCCTCATGAAATATACTTGCTGATCCTTTTTTCTATAGTCTTCAGTCATGGTTCATTTTCACTATGTAGTTCATTTCATTAGGTCATAGGTTTTGGTCCCATTAGATTTTATGGTTTCTACCATAGTCAAATTTGATGGTTAAATACCAATAATGATCAGCAAAGACATGAGGGTGGTAAATAAACTCAAGCATAGTTGCTTGGAAGTCATAAGCTTCCTAGCTACTCCTAAGCATCTATTCCTACTACCTAGCCACGCCACTACAAAAAATCAAGTTAGCATGAGCACTAATCCACTTGCAAAAGAAAAAGTGAAACAAGCATTAAAAACAAAGTTTTCAAAAAGGCAAAGAACATTTGAAAAGTGGGTTTTCAAAAAGTAAAAATCAAAATGGTGCCCATATATAAACCCTCTCATCCTACTTTTATAACAGTATGCTATCTTGCAAGTCAAAGAAGCCAATAGAGAGAAGAAAGAAGAAATTTCCAAGTGGTTTTGAGCCAAACAGAGGCAGCACTACACGTAGGCAACCGGCGTTGTGTGTAGGGAAGAGTGCACTATCTATAGGGAGATTTCTTCCAGTTAAAACTTGAATGGGTGCTGCACGTAGGAGCTAGCATTGCGCTTCTGGGCAAGTGCACTGCGCGTAAGGTAACAAGCCACAAAAACACTCCAAACTTCAAAATTTCGCCTAATTGCCTGCAAATTCTCCTTTTACAAGTAAGTGCCCTTACTTCATTTAATTTTTAGCTTGCACATTTAATATTTTGGACACCGCCTACACCCCTAATATCAAACCCCAATTTTCCTCTACAAACCCTAATTAGTTGTTCTTCCCATTGCTTAGCATTATTGCTAAAACCCTTTATGCATCACTTTCTTCCCCCTCATCTACATTCCATCATCTACCCATCATTCCAAAAACTCTCTCCCTCACCCTCATGATTCATCATTTATCTATAAGTGCCTAAATTCACTCAAAACCTATCCCTACAAACCCTAGAGCATATCACTCATTCCCATCTACATTGTCTAAAATTGTGCAACTAAGAAGCTGCTTAAAATAGATAGAGGAGATTATGATTATGATGAGGAGAATACAACAAGTGATAGTTCATAAGAGAGAAGCAGGCAACATAGAAAACCTCACAAGGGAGGGAAAATCACAAGAGAAGAGCCAACTAACCTAAGAGAACTATAGGCCTCTCCATTGGCAGTTTCATGTTTTAGACACCTTGGATGTTATGAATTCTGTGAACTAGTGGAGAGAGTACAATTTCATCATGAACTGGCTAGACTCTTTGTAGCCCACCTGCACAACAATGAAGTGACTCTTGCTAGGGTGACTTTCATAGTGTCACCATCTATTATTTTAGAGGCCACTAAGATTTCTGATGTTGGTGAGAAATGGTATAAGGCTCGGGACCTTGATGAGCACTATTATGAGCCTTACATTAAGCCTCTATACAAAATCCAGGTGATGAGGCTTTTCCCCTTCAAATTTTTGGAGAACAGGTATGTCCCCTTGATGAGGATTATCATCAAATATTTCACTTGTGAGGGTAGATTTTCCAGGTTGTATACTTACCATATCAGGCTCCTCATGCACTTTACAAGGGTGAAGATGTTGAACCTCCCATACTTCTTGTTTAGAAACATTAATAAGATAGCTTACCTTGTGCAAAAGAAGCCATACCCTCAGCAGATGAACAACATATGTCATTACTCCTTGATCAAGATTATTTTTCTTCACCATCTCAGTCTTCTCAAAATCCCTTGGGAGACTTTCATTGCTTATGACATGTTCAGGGGACACCAAATTCCTCCATCCATGGTGCAAGAAACAGGTGGGCCTTCTACTCATGTGGAAATAGGAGAGGAAAACAAAGAGACAAAAACTGTTGAGTTGTCGATATATTAGACATATCAAAGAGGTACAAGGAAGTTGCTTGCAACTGCTAAGCAAGTGTTTGCTCCACAGGATGTGGAAGGGACCTTGCCTTCTTCATTAGTCCATAGACATATGTTATCTCCACAGGGTGTGGAAGGGGATTTGCCTTTTACATCAACAAATAAGGTACAGGTTGAGCATTTGAACAAAGGGAAGGAAAAGGTACAGGAGGATGACTTGGATGATGAGCCTGAGTAGTGTGACACTAAGGTTATTGATTTAGAGGCTTAGGAGAGGTAAAACATCAAAGATATCATCATTCAGGAGAAGCAAACTAAGGTGCAAGCCTTGATGGATAACCTAGAGATATTCAAGTTTGTCATCACATACTTGGAATAGGAGAACAAACAATTGAGTGACAAACAAGTCCTCATGGAGCTAAAAGTGCTCAAAGAAAAAAGGCAAATTGGCAAAGGGACACAAGTCACATTGACTCCTATTGAGCAGGAGATTGAAAATGATAGGGACACTTGGCATGAGAGAGTCAACCTACACCTAGAGGAGCTATTAAAGAAGGCCAATAGGGACAACCAGATGCTTAGACACACAGCTTATCACTACAGGACCCGCAATAAGATTTGCAACATAAGAATAAAAAAGATGAAGGCTAGGTTAAGGAGGGCTTTAGAAGGCAAAAATGAGGAGGATAGACTTAATATGTTGGCTAAAGCCTCCTTGGCTAATCAAAGCACATGATGGTGGTGCTTCATACCAATTTTGGGCATTTTTGGAGAAAATTTTGTCATTTTTGAATTTTTGAAATTCAATACACAGAAAAACTACCGATGGAACTGCACTTTTTCTAGGGGCACTCAATGGACAAATGGTTTGAATTTTTCAATTTAAGGCATCAAGAACATGTACCCTATCCATTTTCAGAATTTGTGGAGCAAAAATAGTCCACCATAAGGTCCAAAAATACTCCAAAATTTACCTTTCTGCCAGTTTTTGGACACACAGAAGTAGCCTTGGGAGAATCAACTTTTGTAGGGTCAAATGAGCTCCAAATGTAGATAGTCTAGGTGTTCTAGAAATTAGACTTGAAGACCTTTCCAATGAGCTATCCTAGACTCCATTTGGACGAAGGAAAAGCCTCCAAAAGTTGACTCAAATTGGTGCTACTTGTAGGACCAGTGGCGTTGCACGTAGGGCATTTTTACTCAGAATGACTGTTTTGCTAAATTTTGCCTATTTTCTTTTTTTCTCTCTCATGGAGGTGAATTTAATGATGTAATTAATGCCATGGTTTGTAAATGTAATAGTAAAACACTATTATATGGTAGATTCATTAGATAAAAAGTGGTTTTGAGGGTAATGAATCAGTTTCCCCTCTTTTAGAGGCAAGTTGTTTGACTGCCTAGATTCCTGTTCCTTGTTTAGAAATGGTTGAAACAGCTCCTCTTCTCATGGTTTTGACCCCTGATGGTTAGGATGAGTGATTTTAATGTCTATATCATGTATTTTATTTGTCATTGACAAGGGTTGGGTTCAACTAGATGCTCATGCACTGAATATACATCATCTTGTAGCAATTTGGCAGGAAACTAAATAAAGTTGCAGCTATTTTTATGGAATCCATATGGTATGGCCTTTAGCATGAGTTTCTTCTTCTGTTATTATGTTTTCATGATTTTAATGTATGCCTCTCTCATGTAATTTCTTCTAATTGGATGTTTTCAGGTCGAATAGGTGGAATCCATTAGGTTTTGATGCTCTGCCTTGGGAAAACACCAGTATTTCATGTTTTTTCTATTGTTTAAGAAGGATTCATGACTTTCTCATGTCATTCTTATCTCCTCACCAGTATAGCACTTCACCTCATCAAGCCTAAGGTGCTAAAGCTTATTCCTACCTTGCCCCATAGAACACCCTACAATTCTAACTTAGTTTCCCAAACCCAAATTTCCCAACTCCTCCTGATCTGGAAAAACACCAACAAAACCTATCAAAACCTTTGAGCTACTATACCTAGCATAAAATCTTGTTCCTAATCTAGTCATCTCGACTGAGATCCATAAGGAGAGAGCCCTCTCCCTACCTTGTAGGGCTAGCTACAAGGCTAAGCTTGGTTTGTGGTTACCCTAGAAATTACCTCCCTTCAGCCTAAGGTAAATCTAGGTGATAACATAGTGGCAACCATATTAAGGATCGTAGTTTTATGTTCCTCAGAAAATCCTATCAATTTCATATCTAGATCTGATTGTTGATGGTGGACAACGATCAGACACCGAAAGGCTGAAATCATTCACCTCGCGACTCTAAGTCAATTTCAAGATCAAAGCCAAGGACTCCACTGGAGGATGAACCCGACCAACAAAAACATGAAAGGACAATATGGAAAGATCAGGTATTCAAGTTGGAATTTCATCCAAGACATTATGTTATTTGTTATAAATTATTTCTTCTCTTTTCCTAAGAATGTCAAGAAGGCTTTACAAAGTATATTGTATTTGAGAAAAGATCCTAGACCTACATTTGATTCCTTCCTTTTGAAGATTGTGAATACAAAATATTCTCATGCCTTTGATCTTGGTTAAGACCCTTCTTCCGAATCTTATGATGACCGTCTTCAAACTGATGAGCCTAAAGAGACCAAGACTGATTCGACAGCTTTTGTATATACTCCTATACCTTGTAAAATTCCAAATAGATACAAGCCTCTGATTTTACCTCCTATATCCCATGCTTTCCCTAAAAATCATTACCTATATCTACCAATATTTGATGGTGAATGTGACAACGTTGCTACTAAGAGACATGTACTGAATTTTGAGTCTTTTCTTGACCTTTTTGAAGTTGATGAAGAGGATGTCAATATTAGGCTATTTTCTCTTTCTTTTCAAGGCAAAGTCAAGAGTTGGTTCAAAAGCCTGTCTGATGCGAGCATCTCAGATTTCCAGCAGTTCGTCAAAGTTTTCCTCGACAAGTGGGTGGTCAGACAGAACCCTTTCTTAATTCTAGAAGAGTATAACCAACTAAAAATATAGCCAGGGGAGAAAGTACAATAGTTTACTGCCAGGTTTAACCAAGTCTATTTTTTGATGCCTGGTAATATAAGGCCTCCTCTTGGATCCACTCTCTTGCATTATCCAAAAGCCTTTGATCCGGAAGTGGAGTTTCAGCTGAGGAAAAAGAACCTTGCAACACTTGAATAGATGCAAAACAGTGTAGTAGATGTAAAGGATAATTTTCTGATCATAAGGGCAAAGTTGAAGGAAGAAGAGAGGAAGAACATAAATCCAGAGGAATCGACATCTTTAGAGGTAAAGCTCAACATTTTGGTAAGTGCAGTGGAAGAGATGATGCAAAATATTACCACAAGGAATGAGTGTGATGTTCGAGAACGTGGCTTGTTGATTGAAGAAAAACAAGTGGTTGATCCAAAACATTTTCTTTCTTATCCCAGTTGTCATAGATCTGATAATGATTGTTTTATAGATCATCTTGGAGAAGAGAGATCTGTTGATCTGACATGTATGCTTGATGATGTGTTTTATACTGATCATTTCCCTAAGTTTGATCAATATGATGATGATTATGTTCTCCAAATAGAAGTTAATCTTGCAGACAAATCAGCAGCTGGTTTGTGGAAGGAGCGAGTTCACTTTTAGCAGCTCGAACACAGTGATCAACCATTACATATCAGCTATGGAAGTGAGGAGTAAATTACATAAAATTTTGGAGTAAGTGAAGGATCTTTGCATTTTTGTTTTACTTCATTTCAGTTCATCAGAGACAACTTTTGTGCCATCAAGAATCAACTGTCGATAAGTTTTGATCTTGACCATGTAGAGGGAAATGAAATCCTTGTTCAAGACTTCTCATATATAGATTTGCAGCCCTCGAATGCCATTGAATGTTAAATTATAGATGAAGACTTGAAAGCTGGAACATATGATCAAAAGATGCAAGATGATTCTGTGCCATTATATTTTGCATCATTTTAGTTTTTGAAGGGAATTTTGCATAATATATCTTCAAATGAGCAAACTGTAGAAAATCATGTAATCCCATTGGAGCCAATAGAAAATGGGTTGCAATAGTCTTTTCAAGTTTTTCACGATCCAATAGCTGACGTGTTGGATGATGTCTACAGTCAAAGTCCTTCTTCATTAGCTAACTGTCAGCTTGAAAGAAGTATTGATACAAAATTGATCCGTCAGCTGGTTTCTTTGTCATTTTCAGCAGGAGTCTCGTCACAAAGCTTAGATGAAAGTTTGCATTCATGGTATGAAGAGAAGCAAAGTAATCCATTGGATGAGCTAAGTCCCAGTGCACATAAATTTCAAGATCCTTATGCAGTATTTTTGGAGTCATATAGAGCATCCATATT
This sequence comes from Pinus taeda, assembly GCA_000404065.3. Taxonomy (NCBI): domain Eukaryota; kingdom Viridiplantae; phylum Streptophyta; class Pinopsida; order Pinales; family Pinaceae; genus Pinus; species Pinus taeda. The sequence goes on from APFE030609984.1 coordinate 120,114, forward strand.
ATTCAATTTGGGAAAATTTGGATCTGTTTACAAGTTTTCATGGGAGCTACATTTCAGTAGTTCTCTCTTGTTTCTCATAAGCAAGAACTTGCAGAGAATTAAAACAGCAGCCAGAATGCTTACTTGGTTGCATTGGTTGTTTCATTTCACTTGCAGGTGATGAATAGAATAATTAGAGTAGATTTTATTGAATAAGCTCCATTTTGAGCATCTTTTCCAGTTTGTCAGTTTTGTTTTAGTATCGAGTCAATTTTTAGTTGAGTAAATGTTAGTTTGTTTTTTTGAGTCATTAGTATTCAGTCATGTATTTCAGTTTGATTTTTTTACTCCATGCCCAATGGATAAGGCTACTTGGTCTACGGTGTTCTTCACACCTCCAAGGAGCTACCATCCCCATTTGAGCCAATGTTAGTGTCAGTCTTGTCATACTTCCATCAGTGATCAAAATCTTCTCTTTTGCATTTGCATAATAGGAGTCCCATACTGTAAATTTTCATCACTTCATTAGGTCATGGATCCACTGATGGTTGAGGTCACTTCAGTTTTCCCTCATGAAATATACTTGTTGATCCTTTTTTCTATAGTCTTCAATCATGGTTCATTTTCACTCTGCATTTCATTTCATTAGGTCATAGGGTTTGGTCCCGTTAGGTTTTAAGGTTTCCACCATAGTCAAATTTGATGGTTAAATGCCAATAATGATCAACAAAGACATGAGGGTGGTAAATAAACTCAAGCATAGTTTCTTGGAAGTCATTAGTTTCCCAGTTGATCCTAAGCATCTATTCCTACTGCCTAGCAACCGCCACTATAAAAAATCAAGTTAGCATGAGCACTAATCCACCTGCAAAAGCAAAAGTGAAACAAGCATTAAAAACAGAGTTTTCAAAAAGGCAAAGAACATTTGAAGAGTGGGTTTTCAAAAAGTAAAAATCAAAATGGTGCCCATATATAAACCCTCTCATCCTACTTTTATAACATTATGTTATCTTGAAAGTCAACGAAGCCAAAAGAGAGAAGAAAGAAGAAATTTCCAAGTGGTTTTGAGCCAAACAGAGGCAGCGTTGCATGTAGGCAATCAGCGCTGCACTTCTGGAAGAATTTACCCGGTGCTGCGCATAGGGAAGAATGCATTGTGTGTAGGGCATTGCATTTCATGTAGGGAGATTTCTTCCAGTTCAAATTTGAACGGACACTGAACATAGGATCTGGTGCTACGCTTCTGGGTGAGTGTACTGCGCATAGGGTGGCAAGCCACCAAAACACTCCAAACTTCAAAATTTCGCCTAATTGCTTGCAAATTATCCTTTTACAAGTAAGTGCCCTTACTTCATTCAATATTTAGCTTACACATTTAATATTTTGGGCACCTCCTACACTCCTAATATCAAACCCCAATTTTCCTCTACAAACCCTAACTAGTTGTTCTTCCCATTGCTTAGCATTATAGCTAAAACCCTTTACCCATCACTTTCTTCCCCTTCATCTATATTCCATCATCTATCCATGATTCCCAAAACCCTCCCCCTCACCCTCATGATTCATCATTTACCTATAAGTGCCTAAATTCACTCAAAACCCATCCCTACAAACCCTAGAGCATATCACTCATTCCCATCTACATTATCTAAAATTGTGCAACTAGGAAGCTGGTTAAAATGGATAGAGGAGATTATGATTATGATGAGGGGAATACGGCAAGTGATAGTTCAGTAGGGAGAAGAAGGCAACATAGAAAACCTCATAAGGGAGGGAAAATCACAAGAGAAGAGCCAACTAAACTAAGAGAACTACAGGCCTCTCCTTGGTGGTTTCATGTTTTAAACACCTTGGATGTTATGAATTTTGTGAACTAGTGGAGAGAGTACAATTTCATCGTGAACTAGCTAGACTCTTTGTAGCCCACCTGCACAACAATGAAGTGACTCTTGCTGGGGTGACTGTCACAGTGTCACCATCTATTATTTCAGAGGCCGCCAGGTTTCTTGATGTTGGTGATAAATTGTATAAGACTTAAGACCTTGATGAGCATTATTATGAGCCTTACATTAAGCCTCAGTACAAAATTCAGGTGAATAGGCTTTTCCCCTTCAAATTTTTGGAGAACAAGTATGTTCCCTTGATGAGGATTATCATCAAATATTTCACTTGTGAAGGCAGATTTTCCAGGTTGTATACTTACCATTTCAGGCTCCTTATGCACTTTACAAGGGTGAAGATGTTGAACCTCCCATACTTTTTGTTTAGAAACATTGATAAAATGGCTTATCTTATGCAGAAGAAGCCATACCCTCAGCAGATGAATAGCATATATCATTAATCCTTGATCAAGATTATTGTTCTTCACCATCTCAATCTTCTCAATATCCCTTGGGATACTTTCATTTCTCATGACATGTTCAGGGGACCCCAAATTTCTCCATCCATGGTGCAAGAAATAGGTGGGCCTTCTACTCATTTGGAAACAGGAGAGGAAAACAAGGAGACAAAAACTACTAAGGTGCCAATATATTTGACATATCAGAGAGGTACAAGGAAGTTGTTTGTAGCTGCTAGGCAAGTATTTGCTCCACATGACGTGGAAGGGACCTTGCCTTCTTCATCAGTCAATAAGCATATGTTATCTCCACAGGGTGTGGAAGGGGCTTTGCTTTCTACATCAACAACGCAGGTACAGGTTGAGCAGTTGAACAAAGGGAAGGAAAAGGTATAGGACAATGACTTGGATGATGAGCCCGAGAAGCATGACACTGAGGTTATTGATTTAGAGGCTTAGGAGAGGGAAATCATCAAAGATATCATCATTCAGGAGAAGCAAGCTAAGGTGCAAGCCTTGATGGATAACCTAGAGAGAGCCAAGTTTTTCATCACATATTTGGAACAAGAGAAAAAACAATGGAGTGAAAAACAAGTCCTCATGGAGTTGGAAGTGCTCAAAGCCACAAGTCACATTGACTCCTATTGAGCAGGAGATTGAAAACGATAGGGAGAATTGCCTTGAGAGAGTCAACCTACACCTTGAGGAGTTGTTAAAGAAGGCCAATAGGGACAACCAAATTCTTAGACATATGGCTTATCACTACAGGACCTGCAATAAGATTTGCAACATAAGAATCAAAAAGATGAAGGCTAGGTTAAGGAGGGCTTAAGAAGGAAAAAAGGAGGAGGATAGACTTAAGATGTCGGCTGAAACCTCCTTGGCTAATAAAAGCACATGATGGTGGCGTTTCATACCAATTTTGGGCATTTTTTGAGAAAATTTTGTCATTTTTGAATTTTGAAATTCAATACACAGAAAAACTGCCCAGAAGCGCGGCACCACCGGCACTGCGCTTTTTCTAGGGGCACTCAATCAAAAAATAGTTTGCATTTTTTTATTCAAGGCATCAAGAACATGAACCGTAGTCATTTTCAGAATTTTTGGAGCAAAAATAGTCCACCAGAAGGTCCAAAAACACTCCAAAATTGACCTTTCTGCCAGTTTTTTGGACACATAGAAGCAGCCTTGGGAGAATCAACTTTGGAGGGGTCAAATGAGCTCCAAATGCATATATTCTAGGTGTTCTAGAAATTATACTTGAGGACCTTTCAAATAAACTATAGTGGGCTCCATTTGGATGATGGAAAGGCCTCCAAAAGTGGACTCAAAGTGGTGCTGCACGTAGGACCAGTGGTGCTGCGCATAGGGCATTTTTACTCAGGATGATTGTTTTGCTAAATTTTGACTATTTTCTTGTTTTCTCTCTCATGGAGGTGAATTTACTGATGTAATTAATGCCATGGTTTGTGAATGTAATAGTAAAACACTAGTAGATGGTAGATTCATTAGATAAAAAGTGGTTTTGAGGGTAATGAATCAGTTTCCACTCTTTTAGAGGCAAGTTGTTTGACTGCCTAGATTCTTGTTCCTTGTTTAGTAATGGTTGAAACAACTCCTCTTCTCATGGTTTCGACCTGTGATAGTTAGGATGAGTCATTTGAATGTCTATATCATGTATTTTCTTTGTCATTGGCAAGGGTTGGATTCAACTGGATGCTCATGTATTGAATATGCATCATCTTGTAGCAGTTTGCCAGGAAACTAAATAAATTTGCAGCTATTTTTATGGAATCCCTGTGGTATGGCCTTTAGCATGAGTTTCTTCTTCTGTTATTATGTTTTCATGATTTTCATGTATTCTAATTGGATGTTTTCAAGTCAAATAGGTGGAATCCATTAGGTTTGATGCTCTGCCTTAGAAAAACACCAATATTTCATGTCTTTTCTGTTGTTTAAGAAGGATTCATGACTTTCTTATTCCCTTCTTAGCTCCTCACTAGTCTAGCACTTCACCTCATCAAGCATAATGTGCTAAATATTATGCCTACCTTACCCCATAGAACACTCTACAATTCTGACTTAGTTTCCCAGACCCAAATTTCCCAACTCCTCCTGATCTGGCAAAACACCAACAAAACCTATCAACACCTTTGAGCTACTATACCTAGCATAAAATCATGTTCCTGATCCAGTCATCTTGACTGAGATCCATAAGGAGGGAGCCCTCTCCCGACCTTGTAGGGCTAGCTACAAGGCTAAGCTTGGTTTGTGGTTACCCTGGAAATTGCCTCCCTTCAGCCTGAGGTAAATCTAGGTGATAACAGGGCCAAGTATGTTATCACATATTTGGAGCAAGAAAACAAGCAGTTGAGTGATAAACAATTCCTCATGGAGCTAACGACAAAGTGGCAAAGAGGGACAAGTAATTTTGAATCCTATTAAGAAAGAGATTGAAGAGGATAGAGAGACTTGGATTGAGAGAGTCACTTGCACCTTGAAAATCTAATACATAAGGCCAATAGAGACAATCAAATGATCAGACACATGGCCTATCATTACTATACCCGAAACAAGATTTGCAACATGAGGGTCAAGAAAATGAAAGCTAGGCTAAGGCAAGCTTTGAAAGGAAAAAAGGAGGAGTATAGGCTTAGGATGCTTGCTGAAGCTTCCATCATCAGACACTTGATGATGGTGCTTCTCACCAATTTTGGGCAAGTTTGGAGAAATTTTTGTCATTCTCCAATTTTGAAATTCTACACACAGGAAAACTGCCTAAATGCGCAGCACCGCTTTTCCTAGGGGCACCTAATGAAGAAATGGATTGCATTTTTGGGTTCAGAGTGATGAGGACACGCACCCTATAAATTTTCGAAGTTTTTGGGGCAAAACTGGTCCACCAAAAAGTTTTTGGGGCAAAACTGGTCCACCAAAAGGTCAAAAAACACCCTAAAAATGACCTTTCTGCCACTTTTTGGACACACACAAGCAGTCTTTAGAGAAACAATTTTTGAGAGATAAAATGAGTTGAAAATGTAGACATTATAGGTGTGTTGGAAAGTAGAAGGGAGCTGAAAGTGGTGTTGCGCGTTGGGCCAGTCGCGCTACGCATAGGGCAGTTTTTGCTGAGAATGTCTATTTTTCTAGTTTTTGACTATGTTCCTAGATTATCTCTCATGGAGGATGATTTACCTTTGTAAATGATCACTTGTCATGTAACTGTGATAGATAAATAGTAATAAAGGGTAGATTCATTGCTTTATAAGTTAGTTTGAGCTCAAATGAATTACTTTTTCACTTTTAGAGGCAAGTTGTTGAGATGCTTATATTCCTATTTCGTGTTCAGTATCAGTTAGATTACCTCCTCATCTTAGGGATTCGACTCCTGAGGATGGGAGGAGGTTGAATTAATGTCTATATCTTCTTCTTCTTTCTCATTGTAAATGGTTGGACTCAGTTGGATGCTCAAACCTTGATTGTACACCTTTTGTAAGCAACTTGGCAGGAGATTAATAAGAATTGCAGTTATTTTTATGGGATCCATGTGGTATGATTTTTAGTACAGTTTCTTCTTCTATGATCATATGTTAATGTGTTTTATGTATTCCATTAATCATTTCATTGCTTATAGTTGAATGTTTTCAAGTTGATAGGTAGAATTCATTGTATCAGTGCTCTGCCTTACGAAACCATTCACCATTTCATGTTTTTTTCAGTCTAGGAAGGATCCATGGTTTTCACATGCTCTTCTTAGCTTCTCACCAGTCTAAAACATCTCACCTCATCAAGCCTTTCAGTGTTAAAAGCCTATGCCTAACTTTCCCCATTAAACACCCTGCAATTCTGACCTAATTCCCTAGACCTAAACTATCCAGCTCCTCCTGATCCAGCAAAATCCCTTCAAAAAATCCAATCAAAACTTCATGCTACTATACCTAGCCTAAAATCCTTTTCTTGATCCAATCATCTTGGTTGAGATCCTTATGGAGAGAGCCCTCTCCCAACCTAGTAGGGCTAGCTACTTGGCTAAGCGTGGTTTGTGGTTACCCTGGCTTGCCTTCCTTTAGCCTGAGGTTCAATCCAGGTGATAACATAGTGGCGACCATACTGGGGAATGAAAGACTAATCACCTCGATAATATCTTTCATTTGAATTCTTAAGCTTATGGATGATGAGTTTAAGAATTTACTAAGCTGAATTGGAAAGTTGTAAAGCAATATATAAAACTTCAAAATTTGAGCACACTGGCTTTGAGAAAGTACACTAGGGCCAATCCAAATCCAAATCTTGCCTCATTAGTGGATAATCCTAATTTGATTTCAAGAAGACTCAAAAAAAAAAAAAGTTCAGATAGTCCCACACCTTCAATAAAAGTAGATTCTTGCCCTAATGAGTGGTTGTTTTTATAAGATCTCTCCTTTAATCTATCGTTTGACCTTTCCCTATTTAGAATCAATTCTAGAAGTGCACTTGATGATATAGTTCTAGATCCAGAGTTTATTGCAGATCTCGAAGTCCAAAAGGCAAACCGGTCAATTGATGAGTATATCCTAAATTCCCCTCAATCATCCCTCACTATTGTTAATATCCTTGAGCTTTCTAAACCAGTGTCCACTACCATCAGTTCATCAGTATTCCCTTCAACCTCTGAAATTCATTCCCAACCTCCATTCATACCTTCACTTCGCCATCAACCTATCATTCCCCATCAATCACATATTACTCCCAGTTCTCCATCAACTACTCCATCAACTCCTAGTAGCCCGATCCTTTCTTTAAATCCACCTCGAGTTATGGCTACCCGATATGCACCCCTTGTTTTACCTCAGAATCTTGGTGCCATGCCCGTTGACTATCAAACCAAGGTACCTTTCTTTGATGCCACTCAAACCATTACAACTCAGTAACATATTGATATAATGAATGATTTCTTTGACCTCCATGAAGTAGAAATTGAAGATGTGTCGATGAGATTGTTTGTACAAAGCTTTGGAGGTGAAGTTCGAAAATGGTTCAGAGCTTTACCAACAGCTTCTATCACCACTTTACCAATCCTCCATGGGCAATTCCTAGATTGGTGGGAGGTGAAGAAGAATCCACTTTAGATTTTGTTCGAGTATGAGAACATCAAAATAAATGTTAGTGAGAGTGTGCAAGAATATTGTGTGAGGCTTAATATAGTATACAATGCTATTCCTACCAACATTAAACCACTGGAGGGATTGGAATTGCTCAAATTTCCAGACAATTTCGATGTTGATATGGCATATCAATTGCGGGGACGAGATCCTACCACATTAGAAGACATGCAAAAGAATGTCGTGAGTGTAGAAGCAAACTTTTTGGCCAAAAGAGCAAGAATGAGAACAGAGAAAAGAGTGACCATAAAAGAAGAAGCATCTACTTCAGATGTAAATATGTATACATTGATTCGAACACTGGAAAGGATGGTTGACCGGTTAACCATCACAGATAGACCTGAAGCACCAATCCAGAATCCAAATTTTAGAGGATAGTAGTAGCCCCAAATCCAAATCAAGCAAAGAGAACAAAAGGCACCAGAGCAACCAGCGCAACAATAGCAAATCAGAACCCCCTTACAGCAAAATTATGTTCAAGGAATGGAAGAAGAAGACAACAAAGATCCGGTAATTGAAACAAATCACTTTTTCACTGCTAATGGTATGCCTACATTTTTGACCGAAGATGAAGAATATGCAGAAGTTCCATACATTCAAAGGGATGAAGATTACATCTTAGCAAATGATGTGGTTTTGGAGGCTGGATCTAATGATTATCAGTGTGGTTATATGAATGCTTTGTCTACATAGCATAGGCAATACTCTTTAAGGAGCAGAGATGTATTGGTGAATCCCAATTAGAAAAGAAAGGATGTGCAATCCAAGAATGATTCCTCAAACACTCAGAAGAAATGGAAAGAGCTTGCTGATCTAAGTTCTAGCAAGGTACCATCAACAAGTATCACTGCAAATGAGAAGAACAATCAGCAAAAAGATAGTGCAGCAAAAGAGCAAGTAGATAAGAAGGACATTGGTGTCAAAGTGGTAGAAAAAGTTTCATCCTTTAATTTAGAAAGTGAAATTGATAAGTTAAAAGTGTCCATTCCTTTGACTGTGTTGGTTAAGAATAGAAATTATAAACACCAAGTATCTAGAGTATTGCAAATTGATCCTTTGTCAGACATGGTGAATGTCGAAGATGATCATCCTGAACTCATTTTTGGCCCAACCATA
>APFE030609993.1:0-24308 GCA_000404065.3 Pinus taeda
GAGATCACCCTTCACAGATTCGCTTTCCACTTCACTTTCATATAGATCGAGCTTTTGAAACAATAACCCAATATTTCAGATCTTAAGATATTCAACCCAAAAGCATACACAAGCCAAATGATCTCCTTTGCTTTATATAGGCAAGCTCTTCCTCAAATCATGGACCAATACCACGGGCCAAAACCATAACAAACCAATACCATCAACTCAATACTAGGGATCAACACGTCTGTCGAGATGCCATGGTCCAAAAACCATAGGTTCAAATTCCAAGGACTAACTACCATGGACCAAAGGTAAGTTTTCCCACATGAAATAAACTTTTCTCTGCATAAAATTCCGTGAACTTTTCTCCACATGAAATAAACTTTTATAAACTTTTCTCTGCATAAAATTCCGTGAACTTTTCTTCTCATAATATTGAGAGCCATGCCATGGGTGTTGCCATCAAGTACAACACTTTAGCCATAATGCCAACATGTTATATATTTCTTGTTTGTTGGTTCGCATAGCTGTCTTGTTCGTGAACCATGCCCTCACCAACATGGGTCAACCAATGCGCCAGTGACTACATTAGAAGTATCACTTCACATGAGATGACCCATGCACTATTAGCTTAGGAGTAGGAGTAGTGTTTTCTTTTGAGTTGTTTTCTTGCATGCTTGTTTTCTTACTTGCTTGGCTTGTTTGTTCGTTTCCCTGCTTGTTTGCTTACTTTCTTTTCTTTTGCTTTTGCTTCTGCTCTTGCTTTGCTTTGTGGTTTTTTAGTTCATGTGTTTCGTTCGCAGGTTAGTTTAGTATGAAACCATGTATGACTCTAGAAACAAGTTGGGTAAAGTACAAGAGGGCTTGTGTAGCTATCATTACTTGGTTATCTTTTATATTTCCTCTGTATGAAGAAATTGTTACTTTTAGTCCATGATATGTCAAAGGAAAATATGTATTGTTCGAAGTGAACCTTGGTGAAAACACAATGCTTACGTGCTAACTAATATCATCTACTCTAGTCGGTTGTTTTTGGGTTAATCCTTGTTAGATAATTCAAGTAGAGTAAGTGAGGGGGAAAACCTTAATAGTCACGTTGAAGGTATAATAAACTCCTTCTCTATAGGAACAACCTCTTCTTCTTTGAATAAGTCAAGATCCCTCTTCCGCCTCTGAAATGAATAAGTGATATGCACTTACGAAGATGAAAAATGAAAAAAATGAAAAAGTGAATTTTTTTTGAAAAAAATGAAAATGAATAAGGCGAAAGAAGAGAAAGGTTTCCTATGTAGAGAGGTGATGCAAGTAACTCTGTCGAGTTACTGACCAGGTTCACTGGTAGCGGAGCCATGCTTGTGTTCCTATGTGACTCCGTTGAGGCGCTGTCTAGGCCTGTTAGCAACGTAGCAACACCAGAGATGAAATTAAGACTCTTACATGAGTGTGCACCAATATATCCCTCAACCCCAATAAAAACAACTATGTTTGTTAGCTTGGAATGTGTGTTAAATAAGCAAGAGTTTCGCAGATGCTACATCTTACAATCAAGCTAGCGTGGAAACCAAGAGGAGTTGATAACTGAACAATACTTCTGGAGGTGTTAGACTTGTTTTTCATGAACAAGGTCCATTCAAAGAGCTGGAGTTCTACTAGTGTGTCATCAAGTGTTGTAGTGGCTACAACCACCCATCAAAATTTTTCCTTAGCTTGGTTTTTGAGCCTCCCTTCAAACCTTCACAACAACATGTCTTGCTTTGTCAAGTACACAAGCTTCAATATTTTTCTTACACAAAGGCAGCTTGTCGATCACAACTTGATGCATTCCCTTCACAAGCTGATCACTCAGACTTGGTCCAGTTGCAGGCTGAGCAACTCCCCCAAGAAATTGCATAATTCTGGAGGGAAACCAGTCTTCCCTCCAGAAATTGCGCAATCCTAACTGGCAACCTCCTGGGCTCTATAATTAAGAAATTCTGGAAGTCAACACTCACAGTGAAAATTGTGCAATTTTCCCCAGCAAGGATGCCTAGCCCAGAATTTGCATAAATCTGGGCAGCAATCAGCTACTTTGCCCAGAAATTATGCAAATCTCCTAGGTAGCCAGCCCAGCTCCCAGCCAAAAATGCGCATTTTCCCCCAATAGTCGAGCGGTCTCTTAAATGTGCAACTGAGTTGACTGGTTCCCTCCAGTACTGAGAAAATCTGACTTACAAGCGTGAGCTGCTTCTCCCAAGGCAGCATGCAAAGGAATCCCTTGTTTTTGCGATTTATTTTTAGCAGTTGGAGGTTACATGCAAGGATCATTTCAGAAACCTCCCACCAAGTGTCGCTTTCCCTAGATTTGTGGCATGCGCGTCACAGCCTAGATGTTATCAAAACTCATCAACCAGACGCCGCAAAGCTCATTCCTCACATCAACGTTGCAGCTTTGACATCCCTCATCACATTTAGGAGGTGTCGGCATACTTAGCTCAGTTGTTTTGGGGTAAGCCTGTTTTCCATGACTTGTGTTGAATTTCTGGCAATTTTTGTGTTTTACTTTGCATGAATGTTGTTTGCTTGATTTTAGTAAGCGCTTGCTATCGTTCTAATACATTCTGGCTTGTACTAGCACCGTTTCAGTTTTCGTCAACATCTCACTATTATCGCATGCATGAAACTCTTTTTCACGAATGGTTGTTGATTTGGTGACTCGCCTCACCCACATGTATGTTGTTCCATTTTCTGAATCTGTCATTCACCATTTTCATGAATGATCATTCACTTATGCTTACACTCATTATCACCACGGATATGCACTAATATTTGTGTTCAGTTTCTTGTCGGCAAGTCTAGCAACCTCAGCCCAGAATTTTCCTTCACTGAGACATCATTGTGCAACTTGGGGAAGGAAGGCTCTGTCTCCCTTTCCAGAAATGTGCATTTCTACCTAGCCGTTGTCCTCCAAGACTGTTTTGCACATTTCTGAGGGACAGTGACTGCTGACCCAGAAAATTCCGCAATGCAGTCCCTTAGCCTGCAGTCCCTGCCCGCTGAGATTACGCATTGCGCAATTCCAAGAGTCAGCAGCTAGACTGGATTGTGCATTGCGCAGTTCTAGCAGTCATTCAGCTTCCCAGCAGCCCAGACTATGTCTTGCGTAGTTTTGGTAGTCAGTTTCCCAACCCCCTGGCCAAAATTGCGCAACCTTTATGATCAGTCACCCATGTATGTTGCAAGTCAGTTCTCAAGTTCATTTTGGTTTTCGACTCAAAGATTGCTTGCCATGAGTGTTGCCATGTCTCCAAGTATTGCAGGTGTTCATCTATCTCTTAGCAGTACAAGTAAAATTGTTTTAGGAGAACAGAGGCAAAGGCACCGTTCAAAGCACACTTGGGGATGTAGTCGATCAAGTGTCTATGGACTTCCCTACTTGTGGGTGTCACTGTAAAGCTTCTTGTGCAGGTCTCCATGTACAACAATCAAACTGTTCTTTCCTACTAAAGCTCGAATTGATTTCACGTTGCTGGCCTTGAATAATGTTCCCTCGTTTTGCAAGATGTATCTATTGAACTTTGGATCCACAGAAATGACCGTTGAATTTCCAAAGAGATTGCAGGTGAAAATATTTCCAAACCTATATTCTCAAACATATATTTCATCAATAACTGCGCTAAGGAAACACACAAAAATTCAATTAATTTTCCTATGTAAGTGACAATACCATACCTTCTCACAAAGTCCTCCACGAATGACGTTGGGTGTGAGCTCGATGTACTGAAATACCATCTAAGAGTCTGCCCTATTATTGGTATTCCCTCGGGGCCAGGAGGTACATTCACGGGGCTACTAGGACTGTTTCCCTTGCTCCAAAGATACACAACCCATGCAAGAACCACAGGGATAAGTACATATAAAAAACTATCACACATATTCAAGAATTCTCCCATGGCCGCATCTACTGCTGTATAATGGTGAGCAACATTAGAATCTCTCTTCAATTATATAAATCCCAGAGTTTGAAGGATTGCGTGTATAATCCCGGAGTTTGATGAATTGCAAAATATTTCATATGGATTTAGAATTTAGGATGGCATCTATAATACTAGAGTATAATGTTTATATAAAATCAAATATATTAAAAACATATATAAATTAAAAAATTATTCATGATTAAGGAATTTAGACTTCTGTGATCCATAACATTGTTTAGAGAATTTTTGGCGAAATCACATAAATAATCATTTGTCGATGTGTTTCAAACCAACTTGTCTTGAGGATGAACCACACTGGTTGGTTCAAAACGTGTCGACAAATGATTATTTATGTGATTTGGTCGAAAATTCTCTAAACATTATTCATGATTTTAATTTTTTATTATACCATAAAAGTTGGGTTATATAAATTTATATATTTTTAAACCATTATAATGGTTAAATATATAAAAGACATATATGTAAATACAAAAATATTTTTATCATTAATTTTTTTTAATTTATTATTTTTGAACACATATATATGAAAAGTAAAACTTCAATTAAATATAAAAATTAAATATATAAAAGAAATATATGCACAACTCATGTAAGAACTAAATATATATAAAATGCGTTGTTTTTAGTGCTATTTTTTGGAATCTTTTTTTAGGTATTTCAGTTATAATTTCTCTATAATACTATCCAAATTTATTGAAATCACAATTTTGATTCTTCAATTAAATATATAAAAGAAATATATGTGCAAAGCATGCAAGAACTAAATATATATAAAATGAGTTGTCTTTAGTGCCATTTTCTTTTTTGGTAGGTTTTTAAGTTTTAATTTCTCTATAATACTATAGGTATTTATTGAAATCACATGTTTGATTCTTCAATTAAATATAAAAATTAAATATATTAAAGAAATATATGTGCAACCCATGCAAGAACTAAATATATATAAAATGGGTTGTCTTTAGTGCCATTTTTTGCAATCTTTTTTTGGTAAGTTTTTGAGTTCTAATTTCTCTATAATACTATAGGAATATATTGAAATCACAAGTTTGACGGGTAACCGTGCACAATCCAAGTGCCTTAAGGGGTTTCCAAGGTGTTGGATCCATATATACAGTAAAACAAAACTAGTTTAAGTAACACAAATCAAGATTTCACCTCAAATTTTTTAGTTGGATTCTAACACCGGAAAGTCCAAAAACTTGCACTAAAGACAACTCCCATATAAAAAACAAGTACAACGACATTAAAAATATTAATGTGGTTGATATAGAGAAAACATCATTATTTTTTTTTTAATTTATTATTTTTGAACATCTATATATTATATATATATATATATGAAATGTAATACTTCAATGAAATATAAATTTAAATATATAAAAGAAATATATGCATAATCACGCAAGAACTAAGTACATATAAAAAAACTATTACAACCACTTTAAAAATATTAATGTGGTTGATATAGGGAGGATTTCATTCATTTGATAAGATATATATGTGTGTGTGTGTGAGAGATATATTTTAAATATAGAAAATATCATATGTAAATTAAAATAACATTTTAGTCTTCAAAATTTATTGTGATTCACTATTTTTGAATATTCATATATTTGTTAAATTTTGTGCTAAGAGGCATTCTACAGTGCAGTATAGTGTAGATGTGTAGGTGTAATGTAACTATGTAAACAATTACAAATATTGGTTCAATTAAAAAATAATAAAGTTAAAAACTTACTAGGGATGTGTATAAACATTTAAAAGTTGGCTTATTTAATAGTAAAAAGTTAAAAGTAATAAACAAAAAATTAAAAGGAATAAATAAAAAGTTTAAAGTTTAAACATTTAAAAGTTGGTTGAATTCCAAATAAAAAGTTAAAGTAATAAAAATAATAAAATTCAAATTGTTATATTTTGATTTTGTTATTGACTTGTGAATAGACATTGTTACAATACCATGAACATATATCATGGCTTATAAATACCATATGCCCAAAAAAACATAGCTTATTTTACAATACAAATATTTCATAACAATATAATAGTATGACAAGATTCTTAACCATGAATGCCCACCCCCACTTTACATAGATATTATTAACTTGTAAATATGCTTATCAATACCACATGCTAAAAAAAACTTAGCATATTTCAAAATCAAAATATTTTATAACAAAATGACAATATTCTTAACCATGAATATTCACCCCCACTTTTCCATTGATATTATGAACTTATTATGTGGTATTAATAAGCCAATGTCATGGCTTATTAATACCACATGCCCAAAAAACTTGATGTATTTCACAATCAAAATATTTTATAACAATATGGAAAGATTATTACTATGGAAATTCACCCCCACTTTACCATGGACATTATTGACTTGTAAATATGCTTTGTTATAATATCATGGGCCAATACCGTGGCTTACCAATACCACACACCCAAAAAACCATAACTTATTTCATAATCAATATTTTTTTTTTTGTTAAGCTTGGCAGGACCCTCTCATTTTCGATTTTACATGTCCATTATTCACCCCGCAATGGGGAAGGGTAGTACAAGATTCGAACCCAAGATCTTTGATTCGGTGAGACTTCATTCCACGTTCATGCCTGCTTGAGCTACCCAAGGTGGACCATAATCAAAATATTATATTTTAAATTTATTTTAATATTTTTTAATAAATCTAAGAGGTAAAAGTTATAAGTAATTTTTGAGACTATTTAAACCTACAACACAACTACTAAAAATATTGCAATAAAATTAAACCAAGGTTAATAAAATTAAAAATGAGAGTATACTTTCTATATATAAAATGGAAATTTATATAATATAAATAATATTGTTAAGAACCAACATAGATCCATCTTAACTATGGATCCAAACGATGAGAGAAAATAAAGTGACTGACAATAATAGAGGAAAGATGGTGCATGATTTTTTAAAGTTTTTCATTATTGTATTTTCCTTGATACGATTGATTCAAAATATAAGTTTAATACTTTGCAACTAATTGAGTTTTTTTAATTTAGATAATTTCTTTGACGCAATACAATGGGATCAAATTTAAGAGAGAGGGAGAGGAAGGTAGGGGAGGGGAAGGCAAGGGAGTCAAGAGAGGGGATTAGGGGGGTGTGGAGAGTGATAGAGATGGAGGGTGGAGAAAGAGAGAGAGTGATGGGGGGGGGAATAGAGAGAGAGGGAGGTGGGGGAGAGAGGGAGAGAGATGAGTAAAGAGAGAGGAGGGGAGGGAGTGATACAGAGTTGGAGGGGTGAGAGTGGGGTTAAAGAAAAAAAGCATAGGGAGATAAAGGAGGAGAGAGAGAGGGAGTTGTTAGGATGGGGACCCCTAGGTCTACATTTTGTCTAAATTTGGAATCAATTTTGATGTAATATTGTAAAGTCTTCACATTTTGAGGAGCGTAGCATGAATAACACAAAACATGAAGAGTCAAAAGGGATTTTAGGCAGGTCAAAGCCCCTTATTTCATAAAGGGATGGGTTGTTTTGATTAAGTAATGAGCTCCACCCATGGTTCACGGACCATGGTAATGTAATGTAAAAGCTATAAAAGGAAGTCATCTAGGATTCATTAGGAAGTTCAATTCAGTTCATGAATGGGATTTTGAGTCAATTTTGTCTGTAATTATGTATTCTAGCAAAGGGGAAGGCTCTTGCAGCTGAGTGCGAGGAGACCTTGGTAAGTTCATAGCTAATTGCGTAGGCCCCTGCACCTGAGTGCGTGAAGGTCTTGGTAAGTCTGCAGCTGAGTGCATGGGCCTCTACAATTGTGCGCACAGGGTTAGAAGAAGTGTATTCATTGAATATCTGAAGTAATAAATCCTATTTGAATTGATCACGTGCGTTCCATGTATATTTATATGTGTTTGTATTTATGCTCTGTTATGATTCGATTCTCTGTAATATTTTTTTAAGTGCATCGTGAAGGTCCATATCTACTTTTGTATGATAACATATGCATATTAGTATAGTTAGGCGAAGCTCATAAATCTATTCAAGTAGAAATCACTTTAAGTCTGTGATTATGAAGATAAGAGCTCATGAAGGTCAGATCAAGCCCTAGATTGACGAAATGCCTTGTTGGTAAATCACATAGCCTTCTGGATGTAGAAACCTGGTTCTAGCATCCTCCAATACTGCCTCGAGTGATACTGCAGTTTGTGCTAAGAGGAATGTTGCCGAAAGGGTCGGTAGTGTAGGGTTTTGTTGGTTAGCATAGCTAACTCTGAACCTTGGTCCAAGCCCCCTCAAACCAACAACTGGTTCCATTCCTAGGACTAAGATCTATTTGAGGGATCTATGATGTGGCATCTATGTAGATCAAATAAGAAAGAACTCCATAATTAGTTAGATCAGAAGTTGCAGGAGTTTGTAGCTCTTGAAAATCAGAATCTGCGTTGGTCAAAAGATAAGTAATTACAGAGATATATCTACATAGAAGAGCATGAATTTTTCTTTCCATATTTCACTTGTGAATTACACGAGTGGCTGTCTAAATTAGAAAAAAGCCAACCTACTTGGAAACACAACAAACATCCAGTGTGGATTCCTCAATTGATCAAGTGTCTTGAAGAGTCTGATCATTAGGTTGCAAGGGATGTCGACTATTGGATCGATAATATTTTGGATGATTTCATTACTGAATTTGTAATTGACACATCTGTATCTTATAGCAAAGCTGAATGCCGATTCTTTAAGGGTCCAAGAAGTAAGTACCTAAAATCGCTAAAAAATTGGATTAAAATGTTGTTGTGCAAAAAGGGTGTTATGCCTTTGAATTAATGCTCAAAAGAGGCCAGACGAGATCTACGCAAAGTGGCAAAAGGTGCCAAGTAGATCGTGAAAGATATGTTGAAGGTGAATACAATCTGTTGTTAGGGGATTCAAAAAATAATGAAGGAAGAAGCCCTAACACACCTGGAGGTGCATCGTAGATATAATATCAGGGCACTTATGGGATTTTGCATCCATCCACTCCACCTCCACCTTCCCTGCCACCTCATACAGCTATGCCTACACCTCCACCTCCACATCCATTATTCAGTATGGCGAATATAATGAAAATGCTTGTATTCAAGGGTCAGGGACCAAAGGATCCTAGTCATTTTTAGTTCATAGAAGACGCTATGTGGAAGGTGCAACAGGTCAATGATGATGACATGAAGAAATCACAATTGGATACAATGTTATAGGATAAAGCGCTCACATGGTATATCAAATATAGTACAACCAATCCGAATGTACATTGGCTGAGACAGAGACTGCATTGAACGCAAAATTTAGAAAGCCAAAATCACAAGCTTAGTGTGTTAATGAAATAAAGGAGATCAAGAAAACAGCTAACGAGTTTGCATGGGATATAGATAAGAGTTTGAAGTGCTTATTGAGACAAGCTAATCTTCAGATTTTAGAGGAACAACATAAGGTATGGTACATAGCTACATTATTGCCACACTTAAGATCACCTTTCTCTCCACAGAAGATCAGAGCTTAGGCCTAAGCATTAGAGATCATGATGAAGTTGGAGGCTTCACTGATCTAGGACACGAATATAGGAGTCTAATAGGTCCAGTCACATTTAGTAAGCCTGCATATGGAGTTGCAATATTTGAAGAACATAAAGGAGCTTCAATCAGGAATACACTTTGAAGTTTCGTGCACAAAGTGCAAGGATGTAGACCAATATAATGATTAGTGCCCTGTGTACTGGGACTATATAACAGCGGGAAGTCCCAACCTGCTAAAACCAGAGTTTGTTGTTGGATCAGCATCGGTTCAAGTGTCTGGTGTAATATTTTCCAAGTGTTAAGATTGCATCTGATAGATAATTGTTATCTATTGCAAAAGTTTGTACAGTCACCAAAAAAACTATTTTGTAAGTTTTGTAAATCGATTAGTCATGATGAAAGAGATTGTTGAAGCTATGACTTCATGATAGACATAACCCCAATGTATGGAATGCAGGCTGAAACTCGCGCATAGAATGATCAAGGCTCACCTGTGACTCATGGAGGATTCCAAGGACAGGGAAGAGCACAAGGAGGAGGCGCTAGAAGAGGTTGGGACCAGATCATCTACTACAACTATGGAGAACCAAGACATTTTACTCGTGACTAAGACATTTTAGGATCATGTTATAGAAGATTTCCCTCTATTAATATCAAAGATGTAGGAAAAGAAGAACCATTAGCCAACTTAAAACATTCAGATGATGATATCCGAGCCATGCGAAGACAATCCTAGTGTTAATATAGTCACGTGAAGTGGTATAGCCATTGGTGAAGACAAGGTAGAAGACATGCAATGAGTATCAGATACATGGGTTCAAGGGTTGGAAAGAAGAATGTCAGATTTGATTTAAAAGGAGAAAAATAGATGTTTATGGAGGCAATAAATTTTTTATGGATCCAGGTGTTTCTACATCTAAAAATCAAATACAAATAGTCCCACGAAAAGAGAAATTTGAAGAAATTACTATGACAGAAGACTCTGATCTCATGGTGCTGAAGTTGTTTCTACAGACATGAATGAAGCTAATGAGGTATTAGAAGGTAGTTTAAGGACTACAAGAACTTATAGATAACTACGTTAGCAAGGACAAGTTGCTACCAGAACAACACATAGTAAATAAGGTGAACCAAAGCAAGAAGAGGACTGGTAGGGAGATGCGGTTGAGAAAAAAAATTGTTGATTTTGACATGGACCAGGTAATCATAGACATGGAATCTGATGCTAATGTACTGCCAAAGAAGACTTGGGAACGTATGGTGAAACCTAAGTTGCAGTGGTCACTAATCTAACTGTGCATGGAAAACCAACAAAAGATAATTCTGATGGGTCACCTACATGGAGTTGTTGTAGATATTAAGGGAGCCATTGTGCTCACAGATATTGAAGTTATTGAAATAGTAGATGATAGTAATCCAAAACAACATTTCTTGGAATTGATTGGGCTTTCGAAATGAATGGTATCATTAATTTGAAGAAGCGAAGTATGGTGTTTGAAAAGAACATCCTTAGAGTGGTTGTTCCATTAGATCCAGCTAAAGGTGCGCGATACACATAGTCAGTTTGTGATGACTACGATGACGGAGACATTGATCATATATATATGCTCATTGTGTGAGAGGATTAATCCCACTGAGGATGGACATAGTGGTTGGGAGAATGATAGTTAATTCTAATCAAACTCAGATGAAGAATTAAAAGACTCGCAGAATCAATTACATGAGGTATCTACACTACAATGCAATAGGCTTACAAAGTCTCTGTGTTGTATATCAACTGAGCTACATAAATTGGCTTAAAATGATGGGCTAGATGATGTCAATATTTTTCTCAACCATTTTGAAGTAGACATACCAGACGAGCACAAGTTCCAAGCTCTAGATTTGGCTTTAAGGGCTATGTCTACAAGATGGTGGGGAACCCACAAGAATAATATTGTTGATTGGAAGGAATATCATAGATTGATGAGATTAAGATTTGACTATGCAAAAATGCAGCTTAGTGAAAAGTACACAGGTAAGGATGACCCACGCGCACATCTAGCTCGATGGACTAAGGATTTGGGTTAGGTACCTCATTTGGAGTGGGTACATATATTTATTCATACCTTAGATGTTATACCAATGAATTGGTATTTGGAGGCAAAGCTACAACACGAGACTGTTGATTGGGATGAAATCAAGGAGACTTTCATGTTGACATTTAATTTTGAAGATGGATTTAAATGCATTAATGGGGCACTTCAGGAGATTAAAATAATGATCTTCTAAACACCAATAGAACCTATAGCTTGGATGGAGCTTGACTGGAGCGTGCAACTACAACAAGGTTTGGAATGCTACAATGTGACTACAAAAGAAGGCGGTGAAGATCCATGAAATATCAATATTCCTGAGTCAGAGGGACTACCCAAAGTTGCAGGACCTAATGTAGAGATCCTTGATATATCACAATCGATAAAGATAAAATAAGTAAATACAAGCTTAGAAGCAGAACCAAAGTTTGCACATATTGGTGACTATTGAGATGAAGACACTGTAGGAAATATTGCTTAATTATTGCACGAATATCAAGATTTATTTCCAACAAAATTCTCTGAAATGAAGGGTATAGTAGGTGATTTGGGTATTATGAAGATCAACTTAAAGATAGATGTGTAGCTAGTTAAGCAACGCGCATATCAAATAAACCCCAAATACAATTAAAAGGTAAGAGAAGAGTTGGATAAGATGCTCGTGGCAGGTATAATTGAGCCAATAGAAGAGTCAGAATGGGTCAGTCCGATGGTAGTCCAGGTGTTGTGCCTATTTCTCTTAGGTAGTCCTTGGCTGCAAAAACTACGCTATGAAACCAACTCAACCAGCCTTTAGGTTCAATCTGGACCTTGAACCAGAGGGGGCTCCCTCAGTTGTTACGAGGCCTTTTTTACATTGTTCACTGTCACTAAACATCAAACTATGAAGCACAATGGCCAGATTTATGATTTAGTTTGGGTGGTTGTTGATGATTGCACAATCCATGTTCATCAATAAATACCCTCTTATAGAGGCCTTCCTCAAAGTGTCAGCTTCCAACCTAATAGAATAACATGATTTATAAATAATTTGATAGAAGACTATAAGGATATTCCTAGTAATTAAGCAGCCAAACTGAATACTTAATAAATGAGGAAGATTTGGATGCGTGTATTAAACTTCTACAACCCAAAAAAACACATTGTAGAGGATGACATAAGGCAATAATTAGTAAATATGTAAAGGAGCAATCTCAGACAAATAGTCCAATAAATTGATCTCTTTAAATGATTATAATTTTGTAGGGGATTTCAGAAAGATTAATACTCAATCTATTCTTACCTAGAATCTTCTATGTAAACTTGAACATGTGTAGAAAGAGAGTATGAAAGTACTGGAAAAACAACAAGAAACACAAGTTCTTCTATAAACTGGAGCTGAAAAGCTTTGATTAGGAATTCTGTAATAAAAGTTTTACAAAGCTAACAGGTCCTTGCCATCAAAATCTAACCTTTTTGAAATAAAAATGAAACAATATATAGACTAAATATCTCTTAAACTGTTACAATAATCCTGGAATAAAATCCCGAATAGTATACCAAAAATAAAACAATCTCTGAATAGTCTGCAAGAAATTTGGAACTATTTACAAATTCTCTGCCTTATAATTTGGAAATTAGTTGAAGGACTCTTGAGTCTTCTCCTTGGAATCTTGAACTATTGATTTTGACCTTTGAAACCTTTGCCATATGTTAACTAATTATCACTTCATATTTATCTTTCTCCATAACATCTGAAAATAGTCTTCAATTGTTGGTCTTGTACCTGATTGGTTGGCCTAAAAATTGAGTGAGATAAATTTTGGAGAAATTGGAGGAATTTGTTTTAATTCTTAATGGTTCTTCATGCCACCTATTTTTCAAATTTTGGCTTTCAAGTTAGTTTTTAGATAATGTCGATCTAATTGCTACAATGATGGCTTGATGTGCTGGATTTGGTTTAATTAAATAATGAACTTATTATCTCCTTGAAATCTAGAATTGACAGTAATAGTAATCCTTTGCTTCAATGAAGTCTTTTGATTGCCCATGATTGATGATCTTTCATATTCCCCTAAATCTAGGATAAATATATTTTTCCTTGAAGATATTTTGACAACTATATCTTGGAAAATTTCCTTTCAAATCTAGATTTTCTATGGAATGCAGTGCATTACTGGCTTCAAATTTGGGTTTGAATTTCGATTTCATGAATAATTCCACCCAAAGTTTTCATGCAAAATATTATTATGAAATGTGTTTAAAGAATATGCCCAAAGTAATTGACACATTTGAAACCTCAAATGGAATTTATGCATCTGAGGAACCTTTCACCAAAAACTCACTGTGCCCTTTCTCACAAAAACTTGGTTATCTTAAATAAAAAATGCCACGTGCATGGAATAGTCTAAATATTCAATATTTGGAACTTTGTAAAAATAAATCCTATCCAAAAACAAAGTATACGAAATGTTGTGAAAGAGACCCTCTCAAATACCGCGACTTACAAATAATCTAGTTTGAAACCATTAAGTTAATACATAGAAAATTATCCAATTTCTTTTCACCATCACCAAATGAAAATAGGCATGAATGACATTCCCTAATCAAATACTTTCAATTGATAAGGTTGAGAAAAAAAATGGTCACATTGTGGACTACAAAATTGATTTCTAGTTGCATCTAGGCAATTGCAACTTGACAAAGCTAGCATGTTTGACTCATGTTCGTTTACATAAACTGGATGTAGATAATATGTTCCACAAGTTTCCAAAATTGGAAGTTATAATATTAACATTTCTAATTGGAAATAGAAGCCTAGGATTGCATGCCTAGCTTCATTTTCAATGCCTCACAACCCCATGAAGACATTGCTCCATCAAGAACTCTAGGTATATACCCTTGAGAGAACTGAGGAAATATCCTAAATGGCTCAAAAATTTTCAGAAATTTCCCCATGAATTATAACTGATGTCATTATGCAAAAAAACCATGTCTCATATTTTTGAATTTCATTTCTGTTTTCCCGGGGATGGAGTCCGAAATTCGCTATCTGTGGATGTCCACAAATTTTTTGGTCCACTGTTTCCTGAAACCACAAGTGGATTTCGGGGGGGGTGTCTTTGTTGGTAAATGGTTTTGGACCTGGGGGGTCCTAAATGCACAAGAATATGAAATTTGGAAAAGTGGTTTATTTTTAAAAACATGGCTTTGCACCCCCCTAGCTGTTAAAGCTCAGATGACCTTGGGGGGTCTGAAGTGAAATGAAAGTCGTTGATCTTATAAGAGCTAATATTGAATGTTAAAAATTGCTCCATATTTACACCTTGTGCTATTGTATTTCAATATTTGTAAAGACATGCTCCTCTCGTGCTTTGATTATTGTTGCTGTGGGCTTCTCCTTTGACATGAGATGATGCTTTGACTTGTATATGACTTATGATTAATAATATAACTTTAATTTTAAAGAGATATTTATATAAAAATATTCAAATATATTTTTATAAAAATATCATGGTACTTTAAAATTAAAAATTTATAAATCATTGAAAAGTAATTAATCAACATATATCTTAGCATTTCAAGAAGAAAGAAATTGGAAATTTCTCACTAAAAATTTGTAATTTTCAGTGTACCAAAATATGTTACTACACCAGCTCTTCAAGAATGGCAAGGATTACTTCTTTAACATATGAGACTACCACTCATGTGGGTGTATTCTTTTTCTTCCTCTGCGAAGAGGGAAGATTATGTACTCATGGAATTAGTCCAACAACTTTGGAAAACTGATGGGTCATGCGATGGACAAAGCGAAGGTGATGATATGAAACTTCTTGTTCGGGCATGGGAGGTGACGAGTAACCAACTTCAAAGTTACGCATGGGAGAGAGGGAATTCATGTTACTGCCTTGACCGGATGATGCATACATGGGATTGAGAGGAAATTCGGCCATAAACAACTTCAAACCCTCCTTCTAGTGCGATAAATGTTGACAGTGTTGGACACACCAACATTCAAGGGATCTCGCTGATATGAAGTCCCAACTAGACCTCACACCACTTGGTGTAGGGATCCCATCCGGTATGATGGCTTAGTTTCCACTATCTTAGAGATTTTACTTAGCTCTTGTTGTTCAATACATGAGATTGTTATGCTTGTAGCTTCAAGAAAGAGAGGTGAGTGTGTTTGGTGAGTGCTTAATGTTACTTACTGTCTGGGTTCTCTTACTGTCAAAAGGGGAAGGTGAAGTGGGCCTCTTGATGAGAGGTAATAGTTTTCACCTAGGAAGAAACTCACGCAAACAAAAACAAGGGTTTGTCCAGCATCCAGCGGAATAGTCCACAACAAATGCGATAGTTGTGAAAACCAAATTTCAAGGGAAAACACGTACACCATCCAGCATAATAGTCCACACGAGGGTGAAGGTCATTAAAAGAAAAAACACATAAAGATGGTCCATCTAATGTCGAATGGAGTAATCCACATGGATTAGATAGCGTTGATAAACAATACAACACATCTTCAAGAATATGAGTACTAAAATAACCAAAGTAGTTCAACTATCTTAGTACAGGTTATGAAAACTTGCATTACAAATGTTTAAAGAATAGTCTTACACACGGATAAAAAACATGTGTGAAAACGTGATGACCTGAGACAGGCTTCTGAATTAAGAAAAAGATCTGAGACACATCTATACACCATACATCACTAGTCCTAGTAGTGGGACATTAGAGCCACTCCTCGCTCCTCAAAGAAAAAACTACGGAATCTCAAGGCTATGTGGGAGTTTCCAAGGTAAAAAGTCATTTTCTCATATAATGAGGGGGTTTATATAGCCAAGGGGAGTAACTAACCCTTGTGACTCTTCGAATTCCCTCATGACTGTTTGACTTCTTATGACTTTTCGACTTTACATGAATCTTCAACTTCATATGAGGGTCTCTTGGACTTCCACTTTACATTACATTCGTTATAACAAGTATGGCCCATAGTAGTGATGTGGTTGAGACAACTCATGACACAACTTGACATGACACTGCTGACATGTACTAGCTAACTGTGGTGTCCGTGTCGAGATGCTATGCTGTTGAGTGATGATATGCTCTTGGTGTAAGATGTCTTCACCTTCTCTTGGCAAACTTTGAGGGGTATTCGATGGTCTTGGTCTTTGATTGATGGTGCATGTGAATGTGTCCCTTTCACTTGCTTGCTCAATGTTATTCGTGCATTCGGTTGACTATGAGAAAGTCTTCTAGCATGTGCTTCTTCTCCATCCCATGCATCGTCATGCCATGTTTCATCGATGTACATGTTCCTGCAATCATAATGATGAGATGACATCAAATTCAGAAATATCCTAGTCTAACATGATGCATTGTTTTCGGTTTTGGTGCAAGTGACTGGGAGAGGGACAACGCACTGAAACTGTGCAGAGCACAGCTCTGGCCAGGATGTGAGGCTCCAGAGAACTGTTGGGAAAAATTGCATGGATGTCACTAGGAGGAAAGTTTGTGCAATTTAGGAAAACAGTGACATCTATAGGGAAAAACCTAACAGGGAGGTAGAATTGTGCAGTTTCTGGGAGAAAGGCTAGGCAGGGTGTCAGGGAATTGCTAGGCCAATTTGTGCAATTTTCAAGGGGAACATTCGATAGGTCATCCATATAGGATTTGTGCAATTTCTCCAAGGAGGATAGTGTGGGTGAGGCACTAGAAGAAAAATATGCATAGTTTTCTAGAGGAGTACAAGATCAGGCTACCGGAGCTACTAGTCAAAATTTCACAATCCTAGGAGATAGTTTGGTCCTAGACATAATTGTACAATTTCTGGGATGATTGTAGAGTGAGACAAAAGGGCTGGTGATAGCCACATTGTTACCGGGAATAGTGTCTACTTGGATGCTATTATTGCCACTAAGACTGGTAGCTATCTTAGAAATAAACAAGTTAAGTCTACATTCATTTTCCTTTATGAAAATAGATAAGAGTGGAACAAAGGAGACCAACCTTAGTCTTGCGCTTGATTTCCTTGTTTGATTCCTCTCCTTCCTGATAGAGCTTTGTCGCTTCTTCTTCGTCTGCCCAACTTCAAAGAACACCTGTGGAATCACAACAACATACTACTATCGAAGAACAAAGATCTATATTCATAAATAACACAGGACCAGATATGCGTTAACCATACAAATGCATATATAAGCAAACATATAAGAATATGGAGGAAAACTTGAATAACTTTATTAAGATCAAAAGTAGCAAGAGGATTACAACCATATGTTTTGACCCAGCATCATCCTCCAGCAAGAAAGCCTTTATTCACCTCAAGTAAAGCTTAGATCACCCAACACTATGAAATTACACCAAAAAACCAACAACACTTCTCTACAAGATACAAGATTCCAGCCTCCGGATCTCTATGATGAGGGATACATATATAGATGATTGTAGGGGGTGAGTCATCTTCTGGGGTCTTTATTAGTGTCCTCTCTCTGATAGTTCCTGATATCACTTGGAGAATGATGATCTCTTACTCATTCCTGGTCGAAAATAGAAAGGCAAGTGTCAGAGGGGAAGCTTCTGGAAGATTCCATGATCTTCCACCTCGCAATTTGTCCCTGCCATTTGTCCATTCCCGACCATCACACCCTATAGAGGGGCCATTCATTATGCATTGCACCCTTTACACTGGGAAGGTGACATGCATCACACCCTCTGCACTGGGTTTTCAGTATGGTCCAGTTTTGACCATTTCTGAGCAGTTTTTAGTTGAGAACTTCTGGGAGATGATGTAATCAGCTGACCTTGTTCCTTTAGGCAATGAAGCAACACTTTTAGGGACTTAGGAGCCCTCATTTTATGGACATTTATGATTGGGGTTGAAGTGCCCAAAATGTTCTATAACAGTTGCCCCGTAAAGCATGAGTTCGTTAATCTTTTTGATGTCCAGTGAAATGCTTTACCATGAGGATTCAAAGTTTTTTCGAGCTGGGAGGAAACCTGTAATAAGATAAAATACAATACATTATCTTGACAACATTTTTCATGATCTCGATGAGGCGAGCATTCCCATGCTCAGCTTTATAAATTCATTTTCATGTGCATAGGACAGATAATCGTCTGTGTGGCAGACTGATGATTCAGACTCATCATCCTTTGATTTGGATGATCATCTGTTCGACAATGATGTACATTTTGATGTCTTATAATCCTGAAATTATATTCGCAGCCTGGATGGATGAAACTAGATCCAGGGTCTTCAAAACTCATTCAATCTTCACTCGGAGTACAAGTCGATCCAAGTGAAAAATGTTCTGGAGACGAACATGGAAAGACATCGCCTGATTACCAGCCAATGATGTAAGCTGTTAATAAGCGCGAGAGGAATCACCAATAATGAAAATGACCCTCAAGGTACTACAGTACAATTCACGTGGTGTGAAAATGGACTTGGCGTCACCGAAAGTGAGAAACTTGCCATTGAGGCATGCAAGCTTCAAAGTACTGAAAGGGTTGTCCCCAGGTCAACTTCTTGGATAATGAGCTGATGTCGACAAGATGTGACCCATCGTAGGAGGGCCTTAATGAACCCCACATCTACGACATGGAACGAAGCAAATGATTTTGGAGGTGAAAACGATCTGACGATACAGGGTTCAGGGTGGCGGTCATGAAAGAATGGAGCATGAGTGTATTGCAGTGGGTGAGACACAGGCGAATTATCTGAATGACTTATCTTGAACATATCGGCGACACTGACGATGGATTGGTAGCGTTAACCCCAAGGATGGATGGTGTGACGGACCAATGGTGATGACCAGTGAATAGTACAACCCAACCCGGCTTGGATGCGGAAGGAAAGTGTCATGTTCAAGAGTGACTTGCTACCAATAAAGTTTATTCAAGTTTTCTTCCCAATTTTCCCCAGTCATTGCTGACCAATACCTCTTTATTTTTGTCAAGCTTGAGGAGGATAACATATGCTTGTTCTATAATCCACCCTTTGGGCGAACCTGTCGCTATATTTTAGCGAGCCTAGCGACAGTGAAACTCATTCTCGTCTATTTGGACGAGTTTGTCGCTATTCGGTTTTAATGAGTTTAACGACAAAGATAACTCAGTCCTTTTCAATTTTAGAGAGTTTGAAAGGGACAGAAAGGAGACTCCAAAGATTCTTTTTCATCTTATAATCCCTTAAGTCCGAAAAAGCATAAAATAATATGAAAGGGATGAATTTTCAATAGTTTTAACAAGCCGAACAAGACATACGCTCAATCTTTTTGTGTAATAATCCCTCAGGTCCAAAAAGATTAAAATCTAGAGGAGGGATAGCACTTCCGATGACTTTAACAAGCAAAAGACGCTAATCGCTCGACAATCTTTTCATATTTTACGAGTCAGTTGAAAAGAGCTGAAAGGAGACTCTTTTTCGAGGAATGAGTGATGATTTCAGGAAGCAGCTAATTCCAGGTAAGGTTTGGAATTTTCCAATCACAGCAGTGTCACAAGGATAGCTAATAGAATCACTCTTCGCAGATGTTCCTCGAAAGGGTAAACAATCATATGGAGGTGAATGATCGACTAACAACAGAGTGGAGGTGATGATGAGAACACGACCAAGGCTCAAAAGCTGGCGATAAGGCGTTCACAATGGTTATTTACGGTTCATTTTTTAATGAGCTTAAACTCTGGGGGAAACATTTGCTCATGACTTATGTTTATTTTTTAACGAGCTTGAACTATGTGCTAAAACTGCTTGTGGCGGGTTTATTTTTTAATGAGCTTGAACCCTGCGGTAACACTGCTCGCCAGTCATAAAATAAGGATGTCTCATTCAAGATGCCATTTTTTATGGGGCTTGTACCTTTTGAAGCTTTCCCCCACATCATTTCTTTATGCAAGCTAGGAAACGACCAGCCTTACAGGTTTAAAGGGTTAGAGGTCCTACAAATTTAAAAAATAAATGGTCGCTCTTCACTTGCATGCGGAAAGGTTTGCATGCCCCCATGTATAGCGAAAAATTCCCAAGTTACCATGAAAGTTCCATCCGCATAGTAGACAGAATGCTTCCTTTGCGATGTTTACCGAAATAGACAAAAGGGAGTGGAGTAGAGTTACTCCACTCACATAACTTTAACAAAGGTATCTTATTCCATCCTAATCCCATTTTCCTGTGAGGACGGGTGTGTCAAACTAGTCATATATCCTCTACGAAAACCTACTCTATACCCAAGGTTTTCCTGCCGAAACAGACCAGGGTGCATGCCCCTTGGGTTTCAGTCATATCTCCCTGAATCACTCGCGCTCATCAGGTAGACGGACTGGAGATCGATGAGACATTCCTTGCATGAAAAGACCATTTAGGGATGGCATTTGACTATTTGTGATGTGTGAACCGGGGAATGACATTAGGTCTACGAGCTTTATCATTCTACCTTCGTACGGAAAACACATTACTCTAAAGAGTGAGGAGATGACGACTCCCATGCAATAAATATAGTCACGTCCAAGGAGTAGATTATAATCCAAGGGTCCTTGAACTACCATCACATTCACGTGAACAATTTTCCTTCTCAAAGTAATGGGCACATTTGGAAGGATCCCTAATGGTCGACTGGTTCCTTTGTCAAAGCCTGCCAGATTTCTCATTTCAGGCAAAAGCGATGGCGAACCAAGCGCTTTCCAAGCAGTTGAGGAAAGGATACTCACAGAAGCCCCTTCATCGATGATGGTACCATCCATGACCATTCTGTATGCTTGTACAATGAGTTGAAATGGTACACTAGCTGGTAAACGGGATCTGCCTAGTAGATTCCAGTCGAAGGAAACAACTAGGTTGCTTGGAGGTGGGACCGAATAGACGGTCGGATATGACTTTGATGAACTTCCTTCCTGCAATAAAGGAATGGGTGGACTGCCCCCAAGTTCATCGAAGTCCGTGTTTATGAAAAGAATTTGAACGGTGTCGTTCTATTTCTCTTCAGTGACGGTATCATTTGAAGATGAACACTCTGAAGGCAAGACCGGGTTAATTGCCATCTCGACCTTTTGACTTTCATCTAGTATGGATTTAGAAGGTTCATTTTCAATGATAGATGCTTCGGCTGACCACAATGACGGGCCAGCCAGATTTTCAACCAGTGGTGGACTTGGCAAGAGTTTTTTATATCTAGGAGGGAGCCGTAGTGGTGAAGCAGGATGATCATCCAAAACTCTTTTAGCTTCGTCAAGGAAGGGAGAACAGTGGATGACGTGATTGCCTTCACACAATTTATAAGGAAATCTGGGATTCCTTTTCTGTCTAGGTGCTTCACTTTCACTAGTTGATGGTGTGCATTCAACATGATCATCAGAGGTTGACAACACTGGAATGTGGAAATGAGGAGACCAGTCCCTTAAGATCTGTGGGATGCAGGGACAATCTCGGTCATAATGGTCTCCATTGAAAATGACACAAGGAGATTTAGGTTTAGATGGTGCGGTGTGAGGATTTTCGGTAGATGACACTTGGTTGCCCACTTTCGATTTTGGTTCCTTTTTCTTCTTTTCCTTTTTCTCTTTCTACTTCTTCTTCTTATCAGTTACTTGATTTTTAGCTTTACCAGATTTATCAAGTGAAGAGGAAGGAGGAGAGGGAGAATCAGACGAAGTAGAAGGTTGGTGGGCAACTCTAGAATCATCTAGTTGCTGACTTGACCGTTTAGGAATTATGGTATTCTAAACGATAGAGGTAGAGAAGAGCAAGACAAGCAAACCAATCGTCAACCCTGGAAGTGACAATGTGGCCATATGGGGTCCACCAACATCTCCCCAAGAGGAGAAGGGACTAAGATTTCCTCCAAGGGGAAATCCTTGGTTGGTAGACTCCATTTTTCTCAACCTAAATACTAACGAGAGAATTTTGGATGTTATTCCGATTAAAATAAATTTTAGACGCTTTGACACAACTTGTTTTTTCAATTTTAAAGAGTCGAGAAAAAACAAAAGATGACTCTAGTTGCCTTCGATTTAGTGAGCTTGAAGTGACATGTGCTCAGAGGACCTTTTCTTTTAAGAAGTCTGAAAAGGAGAAAAATAGACTTCTCTAGAGATCTAGGTAGATGGGATTACCCAACCAATCGCAAAACAACAGAATACTTTTTACGGTATGACAGTCAATCTTCTTGAATGCTGTGTTCAGTGCATTGAGATCGATAGGGCGGCAGACACGGCTTCCTAAGGATAAAGGATGCAGCCTATTGTGGTCTCCCAATATATACTCGACGGTACGTGGGAGCACAAGTCCATACTGGCATTTACCATCTCAGAGTGGAGGAATCACCCAACCAACAATGAAAACAATAGTTACCAGGTTTTACGACGCCAGAATACGTCTCTAGCCTAGACCTCTAGATGTTGTACGTTAGGTTCCAAAGCGTTGTTAGATTCATTAAATTTATTTTAAGTTGATCTTGCTTAAAAATTTGCCTTTCAAGTTCACCGCGTGATGTGTATACAATTCCTAAAATGCAGTCTAAGATGATAAAAGAACATTTAATCTTCTTTTAGGCAATGAACATCCTAGCTACTAAGGAAAGAAAGTTAAGAATCTTTCTGCAAAGAGCACAGAGCACACGCTAAATGCACTGTCCTAAATCAAACCAAGCAGTCAAAATGCAAATGCACATGCATGTATTTGTTTTCAGCCTTCCTAATGTATGAATGATGATAAGAAAGCTATGTGCAAATCTAAATTACTTTAAAAGCGACAATACTCAACAAATTTCTTTTCAAAATGAAGTGAAGGTAAGAGAGACACTTTGCGATTTCGAAATGAAAATTTCTTTTCGACACTTTAAAAACTATTAATTCAAATCATATGCAATAGTAACTGTATAATAGACTATCAAGAACAATGGGATTGTCTTCTAAAACTGAAAACGACAGCTACGACACTTTCAGATTAAGAAATGACAGTTCAACTATGCTACTTTTTTGCAAAAGAGAACTGAAAATGGCGCACAGTACATAAAATCACTTACATTTCTTTGCACTAAGGAGGTGTAATAATGTAAGAAAAGGGGGTTTTCACAGAAATATACTAACCATAGGCAATAAAACTCCTGAATAGGACTAAAAACAGTGAGAAAAAAACCACAGTCTGAAGGTAAATTTAACGTTCCTTGACAATCGCACCTGCCACACCGTGAATTCAGTATGCAACACACCTACTGCACTCGGGTAGTGCGATGCATATAGACTGCCTTGAAGGCAGGGTGCGATGGTACCAGTGCGAGACTTTAAACAATTTTTTACTCACAATTTGCAATTCAGTTGAGGGATTTAGGTCGAGTAAGTAATGTTCAGTATATGTAAAACACAGGGGTGATCTAAAGAGGTTACTAGAGCCACCACTTAGGGCAATTAGACTGTTTGCAGATCGACTGTTTAATTCATAAACAAAACCTGAAGATAGACTGAAGCAGCATTGATCTACTTTTCATTTGTATAACAAATGCAGTTCGAAGGCTAGCTGGCTTGGCTTCAGGCTCCATCTATAAGTTTATAAAAGAAACAAAGATAGGCTAACAAACAATCTAGTCTCTCCCCAGCGGAGTCGCCATTTTGTTACCGGGAACAGTGTCCACTCGGATGTTGTTATTCCCACTAAGACTGGTAGCTATCTTAGAAACAAACAAGTAAAGTCTACTTTCGTTTTCCTTTATGAAAATAGATAAGAGTGGAACAAAGGAGACCAACCTTAGTCTTGCGCTTGATTTCCT
>APFE030609994.1:0-18203 GCA_000404065.3 Pinus taeda
TATTTAAATTTAAATTGAACAATAATATATTAGAAAGGAAAAAACGATCCAAAATCGAGCGCTCTGCAGATGCGATCTGAATTGCCTCGGCTCTCCATTCTGAAAACCCCTGCTTCACGTAACTTTCAACCTTCAATCTGAGGCGTCCTCACTAAAGGTTCTCCAATGAATGCGCCCCGAGGAGGGGCGGGATCCACCCCCCCTCCACACATCGGCTCATCCTCTGACAACTCAAGGAAAAAACATAAAGATCCTCTGCACAAACCAGCAAGCCTCCCAGAAACAGATCAAGGACCAGATCCGGCTACCAATGAAGAAGAAACTGCTGCTACATGCGATGACAAGGGCAAAGACAGTGGAGGGAATAAAAAAGCTCCTAAGATACAACCAAAGGCGACTTCAGCCACATGCATACCAAAAAAGGCTGAAAGAATCAAAGTCGAACTACCCAGCCAACGGATCAATGGCGAAATTCAATTCATGAGGGACCATGCACTCATCGGCAAGTTCATCAGATTCTGGCCTACTGAAAAGGCCTTGCATGGCTGGATCGCTTCAAAGTGGAAGCCTAAGGGACAAGTCACTTTGCAGCTTGGCCCCAAAGGCTTCTTCACAGCAATCTTTAATTGTCTGGAGGACAAATCACGAATATTTGAAGGAGGTCCGTACTTCTCTAATTCTTCTGGACTGTACTTAAGAGAATGGAAAGAAAGCTGGGATTCTTTCTGGATACGAATGTATTCCCTCCCTGCAAAATATTGGAAGGAGGAAACTCTAAGGGACATAGCCAACAGCCTGGGGACCTTCATCAAAGCTTCTGAGGAAACTAAAACTCGCAGATACACTTCTTACGCCCGGATCTATGTCCAAATGCACCTTACCAAAGATCTAGCAGACTCGGTAAGTCTTTTCCACGACAACTTTGAGTGGATTCAAACTTTAGATTATGAGCACATTCCTTTTCGCTGCAGAAAGTGCCATGAGCATGGCCATATCTTCAGGGATTTTCCCCTCAATCCTCAACCCAAACCTCTTGTCAATGATCTTAGCACAGAATTAGAAGGCTTCATCAAAATCCCTAATCGTCGCCGTCATGCAAAGAAATCCACCCCAGCTCCTAATAGCTCCAAAAAGCTGAACTTCCAGAACAGATTTACAATTCTCACCCCTCGTGATCCTTATGAGAATCCTCCAGCTTCATCCTTGGATAACCCTGATCTTCCTTCTCCCTCCCAGATCCTCAAGCTTTCTCAGCCATCACCTGACTCAGATCCTTCAAGCCTTCCCATCTCCCCTGCTCACAAGAAATCAGAACCAGAGAATGCAGCGCAATCTTCTTCAATGGATCTGGAAGTGGCTCTGATCCTTAGCACTCAGGACAATACTCTCATGAAAGATCAAAACATGCCCTCAAAAATGGATGAAGATCCAGAGAATATCAACTTAGAAGGTTTAGACATATTCAAGCTGGAGACAACCTGCAAACATAAAGAGTACAATACAATCTCCCCATGGGAAATCGAAAGGCTGGAAGGAGTTCTCAGCAAAGCGCAACACAACAAATGCTTAGGAATACAAGTAGGAAGCCCATGGGATGGAAAGAAAATCCTAAAAGAAACAAAAAAAAGAGGGCAGAAAACGGACCTGCAGAGGACCATCATCCTAGGAGAATTGCTCATGGAATCTGGGAGATTTCCTAAGCTGACAAAGTTCTACAAATCTCAACCCCACAATTCCTCATGAAGCTTCTTTCCTGGAATGTAAGAGGGTTGAACAGTGCCTCCAAACATAGAATGTTAAAAAATGTGATACAACAAGAAAACCCCACCATAGTTTTTCTTCAAGAAACAAAAAGCAACAGTACCATCTTAGAAAAGATTTTGAGAAAGATCTGGGCAGGCTGCAGCTCAGTCACTGTGGATGCCTCAGGCGCATCGAGGGGACTAGCGATCATTTGGAACCCACAACTTCTCACTCTTCAAGACTTCCACGCATCTCATTTCTTTATCTAAGCTACCTTCCATCTCACAGGAACAGACATTCACGGTCATCTTTCAAATTTCTACTTTCCGCAACAATTAAATCAGAAACTGGCGCTTCTGGACACTCTCATGATTCTGAATTCAAACAGACAATTTCCGCTTTGGATTGGAGGGGGCTATTTCAACTTCATCAGAGCCCTGGAAGAAAAAAATGGCGACAGAGAGAAATTAGAAGGGGACAATATAGGTTTTCGTAATTACATTCAAAATAACCATCTTATGGACATTCACACTTCAAATGGAGTCTACACTTGGTCTAACAAACGCAGTGGATCTCAGCACATCGCCTCAAGACTGGATCACTTTCTGATTTCGGACAATGCCATACACCTTGGAGGGGATTTTCACGCCTCTATTGTGCCTCAAGGAGGATCTGATCACTGGCCCATTATGCTACAATGGGCACGACCATGCACAAAAAGTAACAGACCCTTTCGATTTGAGGCGTTTTGGTTCACCAACCCCAATTTCAAAACAGTGGTTAAGGAGGCTTGGAAAGCCTTCATACCCTCTAAAGGAGCCAAAATGTTCCAATTTCAACAAAAATTGAAAAGTCTCAAACAGGTTCTCAAAAATTGGAATCATACCCAATTCGGCAATATATTTGAGCAGCGAAGAAAATTGGAGCATCAAATGTGCACTTTACAACAAAAGATTATTATGGAGGGGCGAACAGAAGATAGAGCGCACCAAGAGCAGATCCTTTGGACTGAAATCTAGACACGCAGACAGCAAGAAGAAACTCTGTGGCTGCAGAAGTCTCGCATTCGCTGGCTAAAGGAGGGGGAGAAAAACATGAAGATTTTCCACAGATCCACAATCCAAAGAAGGATACATAATAATATAGCGTTCATCAACAACAGGCAAGGGGAAAAATTAGAAAAGCATGAAGAAATGGAAAAGGAATTCTAGGAACACTTTCAGGAAATCCTTAAGGAACCACCAGAAAGCAGAGATCAGGCTATTAAAAAAATTACATAGCTCATCCCTAAAATAATTACGGAGGACCATAACAAACAACTGCTTCAATCCATCTCAATGAAAGAAGTGGAAGAAGCCATGGCTCAAATCAAAGATGGTAAAGCACCCGGTCCTGACGGGTTCACAACTAATTTTTTTCATGAATTTTGGGAGCTGGTTAGCACAGAGGTTTGGGAATTAGTGGAGGAATCACGAACAATGCATTGGATTCTCCCTTCGCTTAACTCCACCTTCTTAGCGCTAATTCCCAAAGGGGCTGAGTCAAACACGCCCGACAAATATAGGCCTATTGCACTATGTAACGTCATCTACAAACTTATTTCCAAAGTCTTGGCCAACAGGCTCAAACCCCTTCTCCCTCTCCTCATCTCGCAGGAGCAGATAGGTTATGTAGAGGGGAGACAAATAATGGACGACATAATTCTCTCAAACGAAGTGATTCATTCACTAAAGCTTCTAAAAAATCCAGGTATGATTATGAAGCTTGATCTTTCAAAATCATTTGATAAACTCAGCTGGTCTTATATACAATAGATGTTACTGGCGTTTGGCTTTAATGCAACTTCGGCTAGATGGATCATGAACCTCATCTCTTCACCCAGCTTCTCTATCCTGCTCAATGGTTCTCCCTCCAAGCCCTTCCGCCCCTCTCGTGGAATCTGTCAAGGGGACCCCCTCTCCCCTTTTATTTTTGTTCTAATGGCTGAAGGCCTCAACCGTCTGCTCCACTCAGCTATCTCCTCTCAAACCCTGAAAGGCATTTCTCTACATGGTCTTCACCCTTTGTCTCACCAACAGTTTGTTGATGACACCATGCTCTTCGGACACCCTTCATCTCAAGAAGCCTCTGCCTTCAAAGATCTGCTTTCTCTCTTTTCTGAAGCCTCTGGCACCTCTATCAATGCCACTAAATCCCACTTATTCTTCTTTCATACTCCAGGCTCTACTCAAAGAAACATAGCAAGAATTTTGGGATACTCCAACAAGAAAAGCCCACCATAGTTTTTCTTCAAGAAACAAAAAGCAACAGTACCATCTTAGAAAAGATTCTGAGAAAGATCTGGGCAGGCTGCAGCTCAGTCACTGTGGATGCCTCAGGCGCATCGAGGGGACTAGCGATCATTTGGAACCCACAACTTCTCACTCTTCAAGACTTCCACTCATCTCATTTCTTTATCTAAGCTACCTTCCATCTCACAGGAACAGACATTCACGGTCATCTTTCAAATTTCTACTTTCCGCAACAATTAAATCAGAAACTGGCGCTTCTGGACACTCTCATGATTCTGAATTCAAACAGACAATTTCCGCTTTGGATTGGAGGGGGCTATTTCAACTTCATCAGAGCCCTGGAAGAAAAAAATGGCGACAGAGAGAAATTAGAAGGGGACAATATAGGTTTTCGTAATTACATTCAAAATAACCATCTTATGGACATTCACACTTCAAATGGAGTCTACACTTGGTCTAACAAACGCAGTGGATCTCAGCACATCGCCTCAAGACTGGATCACTTTCTGATTTCGGACAATGCCATACACCTTGGAGGGGATTTTCACGCCTCTATTGTGTCTCAAGGAGGATCCGATCACTGGCCCATTATGCTACAATGGGCACGACCATGCACAAAAAGTAACAGACCCTTTCGATTTGAGGCATTTTGGTTCACCAACCCCAATTTCAAAACAGTGGTTAAGGAGGCTTGGAAAGCCTTCATACCCTCTGAAGGAACCAAAATGTTCCAATTTCAACAGAAATTGAAAAGTCTCAATCAAGTTCTCAAAAATTGGAATCATACCCAATTCGGCAATATATTTGAGCAGCGAAAAAAAATGGAGCAACAAATGTGCACTTTACAACAGAAGATTATTATGGAGGGGCGAACAGAAGACAGAGCGCACCAGGAGCAGATCCTTTGGACTGAAATCTAGACACGCAGACAACAAGAAGAAACTCTGTGGCGGCAGAAGTCTCGCATTCGTTGGCTAAAGGAGGGGGAGAAAAACATCAAGTTTTTCCACAGATCCACAATCCAAAGAAGGATACATAATAATATAGCATTCATCAACAATAGGCAAGGGGAAAAATTAGAAAAGCATGAAGAAATGGAAAAGGAATTCTAGGAACACTTTCAGGAAATCCTTAAGGAACCACCAGAAAGAAGAGATCAGGCTATTAAAAAAATTACACAACTCATCCCTAAAATAATTACGGAGGACCACAACAAACAACTGCTTCAATCCATCTCAATGAAAGAAGTGGAAGAAGCCATGGCTCAAATCAAAGATGGTAAAGCACCCGGTCCTGACGGGTTCACAGCTAATTTTTTTCATGAATTTTGGGAGCTGGTTAGCACAGAGGTTTGGGAATTAGTGGAGGAATCACGAACAATGCATTGGATTCTCCCTTCGCTTAACTCCACCTTCTTAGCGCTAATTCCCAAAGGGGCTGAGTCAAACACGCCCGACAAATACAGGCCTATTGCACTATGTAACATCATCTACAAACTTATTTCCAAAGTCTTGGCCAATAGGCTCAAACCCATTCTCCCTCTCCTCATCTCGCAGGAGCATATAGGTTATGTAGAGGGGAGACAAATAATGGACGGCATAATTCTCTCAAACGAAGTGATTCATTCACTGAAGCTTCTAAAAAAGCCAGGTATGATTCTGAAGCTTGATCTTTCAAAAGCATTTGATAAACTCAGCTGGTCTTATATACAACAGATGTTACTGGCGTTTGGCTTTAATGCAACTTGGGCTAGATGGATCATGAACCTCATCTCTTCACCCAGATTCTCTATCCTACTCAATGGTTCTCCCTCCAAGCCCTTCCGCCCCTCTCGTGGAATCTGTCAACGGGACACCCTCTCCCCTTTTATTTTTGTTCTAATGGCTGAAGGCCTCAACCGTCTGCTCCACTCAGCGATCTCCTCTCAAACCCTGAAAGGCATTTCTCTACATGGTCTTCACCCTTTGTCTCACCAACAGTTTGTTGATGACACCATGCTCTTCGGACACCCTTCATCTCAAGAAGCCTCTGCCTTCAAAGATCTGATTTCTCTCTTTTCTGAAGCCTCTGGCACCTCTATCAATGCCACTAAATCCCACTTATTCTTCTTTCATACTCCAGGCTCTACTCAAAGAAACATAGCAAGAATTTTGGGATAATCCATGCAATGCTCCCTTCGAAATATCTGGGAGCTCCTCTCCTGGACTCAGCCATTAAAAATGCCTCTTGGAGAACCCTCATAGACAAGCTGGAATCTAGGCTCTCCTCATGGATTTTCGCTCGCTCAATATGGCCAGCAAACTTATCCTCATAAAAACCGTTCTCCAGGCTATGCCCCTATATCTCTTTTCTGTTTTAGCTACCCTAAATGGGTTCTTAAAAGCATCCGTAATCTGCAGAGAAACTTTTTGTGGGGATCCTCTGGTCTCAATAGGAAATGGGCACTGGTAAATTGGAATGAAGTCTGTCAACCAAAAGCAATCGGCAGGTTAGGATTGCGAGATCCCCTCCAAAGTAACAACACTATGGGAGCCCGAGTATGGTGGAACTGGCTCTCCAAACCACACACTCCTTGGGCTCGTCTTTGGCAAGCAAAATATGTGCCCGGATGCCAATGGAAAGATCTTATCAGAATCTGCCCTACAACTCCCAGATCCCTGATCTGGAATGCTCCCAATCTCCACAGTGCCTTCATACAGGAACACAGCTTCTGGGAAGTGCACTCGGGTACCTCAGCTAGATTTTGGGAGGATTCATGGCAGCAACTCCCAAAATTAGCGTCTCTCTTCTACAAGCCAAGGTGGCAGGCTCATATGCATCATGCTGATATTATCAACGTTCATCAATTCTGGCAACAACAAACATCTGACAATTTTCATTGCTGGAAATCAGCAAGCACTTGGCAGGCCAACTTGCAAGGAGAATCCTACACAGAGATAGAGCAGGAGCTGAATCAAAGGAAAATCAAGCAATCTGATCAACAGGGCAAGCTTCGTTGGGGTCACACGCCTAAAGGTATGTTTACCACGAAGGAAGCACATCATCTACGCTACACTCCCACACAGGCAAACAAAGACAAACTCTGGGATCAAGTATGGAAACCAGGTATATGGGCAAGGTCTCCACTTTCTTATGGCTGCTAGGCAAAAAACGAATTCTAACATGGGACAAGTTGCAAAAACAAGGCTTCATAGGACCTTCAAGATGTCCTAACTGCAACCTCAAAACAGAAACAATTGTGCATCTAATAGATACCTATCCTCTTGCTACTCAATTATGGGAGAAAATTGATAACTGTAACAGAAGATCTGGCAGAAGACAAGGAGATATTGCATAAACCATCAGAAACTGGCCAAGGAATCCCTTTCAAATCTCTCTATTAAACTCGCTATGGAACCTCATCCCAGGTTTCTCTTACTGGACAACTCCAGCAAGCCCATCGATACTCTATGGCTTCTCCTCCAGCACAATCTTCGAGAGACTCTGGCATTAATACAATGGCTACCTGCAGACCTGCCAGAACTCCCTTAGGAACGCCTCATCTTAAATGCCTAGAACATGGAATTTTCCTCTCCGGTCCAAATCAACCCTTGTTCCCCATCCAGCTCTGCCTCTCCTCTAATCTGGTTTCCCCCTGCTCCCAATTCGTTCAAATTAAACTTTGATGGCACGGCTAAGGGAAACCTAGGACCTGCTGGTTATGAAGGAGTCTTCAGAGATGAAATGGGCGCAATCAGACACATTTATCACAGCAATATCGACATCGACACCAACAATTCAGCGAAGCTGGAAGGAATCTAAAAAGGAATCTGCATAGTAAAGCAAGAAAACATGTATCCTTTTGAGGTTGAAGGAGACTCTTTCATAATAATAGCAGCGATCATTAGAATCCAGGTAGGCTCCCCAACTTCTATAACAGCCACAAGTTGGAGACTACTCAGGAGACTGGAGCAAATGGAGGAAAGGCTGCGAATACCCCAAAGCATCACTTTCAGGCACATAAGGCACACAGCCAACAAAGTGGCAGACAGAATGGCCAACCAAGGGGTCAATCAGCAGAATAACAACTTCTCAGGCCCTCTCAGTGATACAAATGATGAACAACTACAGAAGGGATGCATCGCTCTGGCGCAACATGACTATTCAATCCAGGCAGAGAGGTGCTGATCGGAATGCTAGCAAGATAAGGTTGGAGATGTCAGGCAAAGGATCACTCGCAGGTGCCATTGGTCACTGCCAATGTCCAGCTCCTCTCACTAAGGCTCGAAACTGGCCACGCAAGTCTGAAGGCGGTCGTCCTATGTTCAATCAGGCCCACTTCTGAGCTGGAGAATGCCCATAGCTGGCAGCGCATTTTTGGTCAGGAAGACAACCTGATACACTCCCTTCCATCAAATGGTCAGTGTAAGCGTCAGGCGCACTCATGGTTCAGCCGAGACACGCGCAAACTGGAGATTGGTTTCCAATCGATCCGAAAACATGCTAATCTAATGCAAATTTGTCATATGAGTATGTCAGAATGCCACGGTATTGGCTAGAAATGTCAAGGCTGCGGCCCTGCTATAAAATACTTTGTTTTTAATATAGAAATAGTCTAATTAAGAAAAAAAAATATTTAAATTTAAATTTAATATAATTTAATCTTTATATAAAATATTTACTTTATAAAAAAATCTTCAATTTCTAATGATCCAAAAAACTTTTTAAATAATATAACAATATTCATTATTTAATAGTTACATGTGTTTATATGCATATATATAAATGATTAAAATAAAATATTTTGTAGTTATATTTATTTTAATGTTTATAAAGATTAATTTATGTACATGTAAGATCTGTTTTCATTGGGTTTGATTTTTTTTAAATCTTGATACAGATTTTAGATTGGCTTAGTAAGTGACGTCATTGTTGGTTTGGGATTGGCCCTTTTCAACCTGTAATTTGATTTTGGTCATTTGATTTGATTTTGGATCGACCCTTTTAAAGCTGTTAAATATCATGGGTCGTTCTTAACACAATTGTTAATGCTTGCTGTGCTCAATTCAATCACTGCCCGATGCTGTGTTGTTGAAAATTGAAGCGCTTCAATTCTCTGAAACCTATGCCTGCTGTTGCGCTTCAATTCAGAGACAATTCTCTGATACCCGTGACCGCTACTGCACTTCAATTCAATTCAAATTCTCTGATACCCATGGAAATTGGTTTGCACAGCCCAAAAACAAAGGTCTATAAGGTGCTTATTAAACAAGGCCATGGAACTTGGCTTGCATTGCCAAAACAAGCAGGTCTGATAATGTATGTATAAAATGCGTAACTTATCTCTTAGAATTTGGGAGGATTAAATAATTGAATCGTATATTATATTGTCTCGTGCAGGACTTATGTTGGGAGCTAAGCGGTTATAACATTTATCAACTATGCAGAGAACGCATAGATTTCAGGGGAGTCTCAACTGAATACATTTTTTTTTTCACATGACACGACGCAGAGAATTGCATGAACTGTACTTGTACTACTGTGCTAAAATTATTTTATGCGGCATGGTGGACAGGACAGTATAAAAATAGTGGTGAGATTCGTCCAATCTTTTCATTCTAAAATCTCTTTCTGTAGATGTTGGATTTCAAATTATGCACTATTTTGTTTTGTAGCTGTTCAGTTTTTTCTCTCACAAACGAATTGGGTTTTGATTTTAATGATTCGGCAGAACAGTTGGATTCAATAGCCTTTCCTTTCAATATGTTTGATAAAGGACGCACATTCAAACAGTGCACTTATTTTGACGAGATCAGATCCACAGGGGCCGAGTGTTATGAATGGTTTTTTGGTTTGTTTTTCCAGGATTGAGTAGGAGGGTTTTAATTATTGCGCTCTGTTCTTCCGCTGAGAATGAATGAGAAGGTAATCGAATTTATGGTGGAGATGAAGATCCTTCTCTCTTTTCAAGTGAAATGATGAGTTGGCTGAGTGTTATGAAGGGATGACCTAGAAGGACAGTTTCTCCCATATATGGAGAAGATGAGCAGTGTGGAGTGTTATATGGAGAAGATGGGAAGATGTGGAGTGTTACATGGAGCAGATGAGCAGTGTGGAGTGGAGGGGGTGGATCTCGTGCCGGTATTCCCATCCCAAATTTATATATACATATATATGTGCCCTACGCCCTACCTGTACTCTAGTGGGACCGACCCCGACCCTGTGCGTGGAACAAATTCCGTACAAAAGGCTCAAAGGTAAAGGCATGTCAGCGAGCGAGCGAGCAGCAGCTTCATCTGATTTTATGGGAATCACAAATCAAAATGTCTGACCTGACCACTGTGTGTTGTCTATATCCTTCCCAGCCGCAGTCCACTCGATCTAGTCATCTATCATGCAAATATGGGTATATTTTCTTATTTTTCATCATGTTATACATTAAAAATGGGATAACCCCACCCCAGTGAACTTTATAAGTTTGATTTGATTGTTGTAGGTTTATTTTCAGCTTCTCCACAGGAATGGATGCAAGGAGCAGCCAACTAATTGATGGGATTTAGGATGCTGCTCCTTCCGTGATTGATGGGCTTTAGGATACGCAGGTGTCAATTTTTTTTTGATTTTGTTTTTCTTTTCAAAGTTTTTGTTAGATAAATCATAAATAAATATTAAATTTAGAAATAGAAATGAAAAAGAAAAAGGATAGTTTTGTGAGGTAAGAATAGATTATGTATATTTTTTTATTGTCACTGACTTTTAAGGAATATTATTTTTGCAGAGAATGACTGGAATATATATGTATGGACAAAGCATTTACGTCTCCCCCTGTTCATGACAAAAATTAGCATTTATTTATTCATTATGTAATTACTCTTGAAAATCTCATAATAAAAAATTATTTTTTGTTTGAAGAGGCTAAAAATCCCCTTCTCAATGCCCTTGAAAATGAACTATGGCTGTTCTTAAAGGCTTGTGCATCCTCTCTCCTTTTCCACTTCTTAGTTTTTAGTATGTAATATTTAAATGCATTAAAACAACTCTTGTTTTTGTATTCATGTTATTTTATGATTGATGGCATTTTTGTACTATGTTTGTGATTGTGTATGTTAATGTTTGATGTTTGAGTTTTATTTAATGTTTGTGTTTACAATGAATATGTATGCCATCAATCACAAACATAGTTCAATATAAATAAAACATTTTTTATTTGAATATTTTACATATATAATTAAAAAATGTATAATATCTTTCTTAAGGGAAATTGGAAATTGTTTTATGTATATTATTTTATTTTTC
The DNA here is from genome assembly GCA_000404065.3 of Pinus taeda. Lineage (NCBI taxonomy): Eukaryota > Viridiplantae > Streptophyta > Pinopsida > Pinales > Pinaceae > Pinus > Pinus taeda. Next base: position 11,310 of record APFE030609994.1, read on the forward strand.
CTTTTTAATCTAGTTACAATATTACGTATTATTATAATAATTAAATTTAATTTTAAGGGGTGGTGGGTGTGACACAGGCAAGTTCCCTCTGCGAACAGAGGCAACCCCTCTAGCCCTAGAGTGGGTCTAGTCACCGCAAAGACAATACCAAAGAAAAATTCCTTAGAAAGATGGTGTTATGAAGGCCTACCTTCATATCGATGTTTGATGAAGTCCTCGTCGTGTCATTCTAGCTCTTGTTATTCTAATCACTTGTACCTGAAAACAACATGTAGAGAAACACCACGAATGTAATAGGAAACAACTAAACAATCTACTTGAAGAGTCAAGGAACCTCAAGCTATCGACATACAATTTCAACATGCGATATAGGAAACAAGCTATTGATTTGTATTAATATAAATCAAAGTAAAACTTACAACCGAACCTTCATGTCGTAAGTCTCCTCGAAGGTTTCCATCGGTATGTCTCCATAAGCATTTACTTGTGAACCATCTCCCAAGGGAACAAATGACTCTCTCTTCAGTTCGAAAGGTTGATGCTAGAAAGTTCTCAAATCAACTCTCCTCAAACAATATCAAGCCAAAATACATATGAGGCTACTTCCACACTCCAATAACACTCTCTGCCTATACTCCACTCTTAGAAACCTGAAACTATCAACTTACATCTAGCTATTATCTAGCTACATCCAAGCTACCTCCAAGCTTGCTCCAAGCTAAGTGATCTCATTCATGGAGGAGACATGTATAGGAGGGAAAGGTTCCATAAGAGATGGGAGGAAGAGCTTATCTCTTAGGGAGGTTGCACAAAAGGTGGAACAACTATCCCAGAGGAGAGAGGCGAGCTCAACTGACCCAACAACTAGCCCTAGGACCGCCCATGAAGCAATTTCGTCTTGAAGTTTCGACGAGTTGTTTATAAAACTTGCCAAATATGGGTCGGCGCGGGTGCAACATAGGGACAGAAAAAAGACTCCGCTAGGGCTAATGTTAACTCGACCATCTTTGTGGGAGGGATAACTTCTGACCCTTGACGACCTAGAAACTTAGGCAGAAAGGGGTCTGCTTCAGGGATAATGAACTGAGACAGTCTTCCTAAGATTAAAAGGAAGGTTTTGGTTGAGGAATCTCTTTTGTGAGTTATTTGAGCATGTTTTGGATACCACTGTCATTTATTGCAATAACCAAAAGTGGGATTCACCTTTCATAGAACCCCATGTTCCACGACCGCTCATAGCATATTGATATCAGGTACCACTTTATCCAGGAAATAATACAATGGGGAGAAATAAGGCTCCATCACATCAGGACTGATGAACAAGTTGCTAACATTTTAACAAAGCCCTTGGGGAAGGCCAAGTTCTTAGCCTTCTGAGAGAGATTTGGAGTCGTGGAAAGGCCCTCCCATGAGGGTCACTCTTGAGTTGGACATTGAGCTTTGGGAGCTCCTAGGGGCATGGGGTACTTCTTTGAGCTATATGAGCACAAGGTGAGTGGTTCAACTTCCCTTATGGAGTATATATACCCAAATATGATTGAGCACAAGGTGAGTGTCCCACCTTCCCCTATGGAGGAAAATATTTGAGAATAGGGTGAGTCGTTCACCTTCCCCTATGGTTGATGTCATATGCATAGGATGAGTGGTTCATCTTCTCCTATGAGTAGGATGAGTGGTTCATCTTCTCCTATGAGTAGGATGAGTGGTTCACCTTCTCCTGTGATTGCCCCAACATACATCATACCCTTACTGTCTGAGACTCTTGGGAAGTACCTCTCATTTGTCCAATGAGATGGGAAAAGTGGTTATCGGCCATATCACTACAGAGTGACGCATGGTATACAGTCATAATCCCTTGTTCTCCTTAATTAAGGGATAATCTCCTTTATTTTAGGAATAACTGTTGGATGACTTCAGAAAGACTTCTAACTTGAATTTATCCAACTAATTAATCCATAATGAATTAATTAATTATTTCCAAACAGATGGTGAGACTAAATTCGATTTTGATTCACAATTTTAATTCAAGGAAAAATTAAAATTGGAATATTCTGGATCCTATTTTTATCATTTCTTGTTGCTATTTTCAATAGATGGGGTCGAGGATGTCAGTTTGGGCTCCTTTCCCCTATAATGATGGAACTACCTCAAGGGATAATTCCTTCTCCCATGAGAAGAGGATCCACCTCCCATTCATATTTCCTATATAAACCTCCCTTCTTCCTAAACACAAGCTAGTCCTGGTGTTATAGTGGCAGAATTTTGGTTTGAGTAGACAAGCAAGCTATTACTAGTTGTAAGTATCTAGTTGTGCGAGGGAGAAGTGTGTTTTGGTTTGGAGTGAAGCCTAACGGGAAGAGCTTTAAAACTATTGTTGATTGAGGCCATCATGGAATGCTAGTAGAGGTGTGTGGGAACCTGGTCTTGTCAGAGGAGGACTGCAACGTCAAGACAAATGGTTGTAATCTCTCTTTGATATTAATATATGCAACCATCGATAGATTTCCTACATGTTTTGTAATATTATATATTCATGGCTTAATGTTTCTTGACTTGTTAATTAGGTTTAATTACAATTTGTCTATTATTATGTTTGTGTGTTGTTGTCATATACTTGTTTTAAGAGCTTGACGAAGGAAGCGAGAGATAGGGGAGTGAGAAAGCAAGGACATCATCAAGCATGATAAGCGACCAAGAGGTAGGCCCTCTTGATTGATTCTGACCTAAGGAAATCTTCCATAGAATGTATATGTTGTGGCTAGACCCATTATCGAGCTAGAGGAATTCGTTCATGTCCGCAATTATAATTTTACTTCACCATACCTATAAACATGGGATTAATTTCTCACTCAAGGTAGTGGTAAGGTTGGGGGTAGGAGAACTAACTGCCACAATGGGAACATGGGACTAATCACCCACTCAACGTAATGGTTAGGTTTTTAAGGTTTACTATTGCCTTTATTTTTTGGTGTTTCAAAAAACCTCGACATGGTATAAGAGCCATGGAAGAGGTTCAATTCCTCGAGTTGCATTTGAGGGGGGACGTTGGAGTGATTGTCACACTAACCTCATTATGAATCGATTAGGTGGAATAACCACCACCTTAGGAACATGGGACTAACCACCCACTAAAGGTAATGGCAAGGGTTTGGAAGTTTACTACTACGTGCAGGTTTTGGGGTAATGGAAAACCTCAACATACATATTTACTTAATACAATTAAATGTGTGTGTGTGTGTGTGTGTGTGTGTGTGTATAAGCCCCAAGGATTAACTCAATTGGTCAAAATCAGTGCCTCGCCATTCGGGAGGTCACAGGGTCCATGCTCCCCGAAGCCCTTGGGGTTAGACCTAGCTAGCGGGCCACGGGGCTAGATTCCCTTTGGGGTCGATCGGCCCAGATTTTTCCGTGGAAGTAACCGCCACCCATTGACCAGGGTGTCGGTGAACCACAACAAAAAAATAAAATATAAAAAACTATATTTAATACAACTAATATCTATATTTTCGTCATATATATATTATAAGCGCACACGCACACAGACACACACACTTACTTTTTCTCTCTATATGCATCTTTACATATTTAATTAATACAAGTAAATTGTTAGATATATCAACAAAATTTCCATCAAAATTTTGATATCCAAAAATAGTTGTAAGGATTACAAGGACTTTGCCTCCCATACACTCATGTTATAATTAATATGAAACATCCTGAACTTTTCATTATATCACAGTGCCATCATATGATATTTAATTAAGGGTTTCCTATACTAGACCTTAATGTTTTTGGAAATTTGAATAGAACTCAACAATCGATATAGAGAAATACAGAGTGAGCCACAACTTTATGGAAATTATCATACATGGCATTACCTTTAAGGATGCTTAACCAATCAATGCCTCAATATTTGTCTTCTTATATGTCTAATCCTTATTTTTGTTTAAGTGAGGGATTATTTTGTTCTAGGAATGAAAAAGATTTTGTTAAAATGAGGTTTGATTGGGGTATAATTAATAATGGAAAAAGATTCTTTAAATCTTGACCACTAAGATACTTATTTTGAATAACTTTCTTTTATGATTGATCTTGATAGGTAAGGTTCTATACATGTTTGTCTCATTTTATTTTAGATAGAAGAAAATTATTATACTTATATATCACAATCCAAGGAAATTTCCATAATAAGAAAGAACGTGTTGTTCATATATTATCATAGAAATGTTGTTACAAGCATTGTGGCTCACTGTTAGACATCTCAACCTTTATATCATCTTCCTATCACACTACTTGATGCATACATCTACCGACAAAATTCTACATTTAGATTCTATCTCTATCAAAATTACCATGAGTCTATCTCTTTGATTCTTATAGCCAACATAGGCTCTCACATAAATAATTGAAATTAATTCCGTCATTGAGGTCTCCACGTATGGTTCATTATGCTTCCTTGAAATGTTCCATACTTGGTTTGCAACAATTATTTTTCATGGTTTCTATTCCGATTCTCTCCTTCATGTTATAACTTTATATCCACATCAACATCAATCCATATTCCATGTTCAAGTGGCTTTACATAATTGCCTTTGCATGTGATCCATTACTCACCTTTTCTTCCTGGAAACAACAATGATATGTACAATCTCCCATCTCGATTCAAGTTATATGATACTATTCTCTAGGATGTAATAAATCTTTGACTTGTTAGCCCTTGATCCACATGTAGATTTTTCTATCTCAGTTGGTATTGGTGGTACATTATCACAATGCTTTTACACATCCACTATTAGTCATGTTCAATCTATTCTTCAACATAACTTCTTTCCTTTCACCATTTAGCATTATGTTTCCTTCTTGATACCATCATGGCTTGTCTAATCTCATAATGATTTCTCATCATTTGATGTCACTTTGTAAAATTGGGTTTTCCCTCCAATTACATATCGACATTCCCTTTCCCTTAAGGCATGCATTTATGTAGCTTTACCTAGTTGCCATGAATCACTTTGTTGATGGTCTCTTTTCCCCACTATAATTCCCTCTTATCAAAATCCTTCTTCCACTGGGAGCCCATCGACCCAATGTTCTCTTCCCTAACTCATCTCCAATTAATCTAGACTCGTCTTTTTTCCTTTTCTTATAATGTTTACAATCTTTGTGCTTGTGCAATTAACACACTCTAAACTTTTGTGTTCTCTTCTTCTATTGTTGGTTTGCATCATATCTCTCCTTTGTAAATGAGTAAATGAGACTCTCGTATTCTTTATCTTAATCTATTGGTGCTCCTTCCTTGTTCACATTTCCTCATGTCGTGAAGTCATAAAACAAGACGAGAAAATAGTGTATAACTTGCCAATATCTCTTAATTTTGATAATTTCTAAGGATTTTTAAAGTTTTTAGAGTTTTGGTGATTTTTAAGATGCATGTTTTTATTATATAAAATTTGGGTGAAGCATTTTTAATATGGTTTTTTTGAAGAGAGAGAGAGAGAGAATATATGAATTAAATTTAGTCTCGAATGTTTTCCTTATATTGAAATCTAAATAGTTTTGAACTCCATCCTTCCCAAACTGATTGAATAGACAGAGATTAAGATGTGAGTTGTAATGGTTTAAATTATTTTATCAAAGAGGATGATCAATTATCATATATTCAATGTTGAATCCCAAACTCATTATGAAAAAGGTCTGGTCAAATTTGTTTTGTTTCAAAATATTACTATTGCTAAAAGAAAATCTAGATATAAAAAATTAAAAATAATAATAATAACAACAACATGATATATTTTGAATTTTAAAATACCTTACTCATAATTAATTTAATTCCAAATCCAACTCTTCTAGAGTTGGTAACTTAATTGGTTGGGAGCACTCTCTCATTCTGAGGACAATTCAATTCCAAAAGATAAATTAAAAACTTTTATTGTACTTACCGAAAGTATAATTTTTTATTAAATTATAAATTCTATAATTAATATAGATAGTATGCTTAAAACATAAAACTAAGCGCAATAAAATAAATAATATTTGATTTTTATGCATCATGCTGATATTATCAACGTTCATCAATTTTGGCAACAACAAAGATCTCACGATTTTCATTGCTGGAAATCAGCAAGCACTTAGCAGGCCAACTTGCAAGGAGAATCCTACACAGAGATAGAGAAGGAGCTGAATCAAAGGAAAATCAAGCAATCTGATCAACAGGACAAGCTTCATTGGGGTCACACGCCTAAAGGTATGTTTACCACGAAGGAAGCACATCATCTACGCTACACTCCCACGCAGGCAAACAAAGACAAACACTGGGATCAAGTATGGAAACCAGGTATATGGCCCAAGGTCTCCACTTTCTTATGGCTGGGAGGAAAACAACGAATTCTAACATGGGACAAGTTGCAAAAACGAGGCTTCATAGGACCTTCAAGATGTCCTAACTGCAACCTCAACGCAGAAACAGTTGTGCATCTAATGGATACCTGTCCTCTTGCTACTCAATTATGGGAGAAAATTGATAACTGCAACAGAAGATCTGGCAGAAGACAAGGAGATATTGCATAAACCATCAGAAACTGGCCAAGGAATCCCTTTCAAAGCTCTCTGTTAAACTCTCTATGGAACGTCATCCCAGGTTTCTCTTACTGGATATTATTGAAAGAGAGAAACAATAGAGTCTTCAACAACTCCAGCAAGCCCATCGATACTCTATGGCTTCTCCTCCAGTACAATCTGCGAGAGACTCTAGCATTAAGACAATGGCTACCTGCGGACCTGTCAGAACTCCCTCAGGAACGCCTCATCTTAAATGCCTGGAACATGGACTTTTCCTCTCCGGTCCAAATCAACCCCTGTTCCCCAACCAGCTCTGCATCTCCTCTAATCTGGTCT
>APFE030609996.1:2678-24196 GCA_000404065.3 Pinus taeda
ATTTACTAAGTGGTGTTTTTACTTATTAAGTGATTAGGGAAAAGAGTTATTATTTACTCAAGAGAGATCTAATTTTTTTGAATATGAATAAATCTGTAAAGCTTTGTGAGCCAGATAAGTAAAACTATCTTAGATTTAGTAAATCTGTTATATATATATATATACATGGAGGGGAGACTACAATGTGAGTAGTCTCAAGGTTGGGAGGCACAGTATCAAGCAGCGAAGTTTAGTTGCAAAGAAATCTGTAAAATTTTGTGAGCCAGATAAGTAAAACTATCTTATAAAGTGATTTAGAAAATCTGTTATGTATTTGTATATATATATCTACATGTGGAAGTTACTAGACTGAAGGAAATTATGTATCTTCATAAATAATTATATCTAGAGGTCAAATGCTCTTAGAGTGTAGAAAATGACAGATTACCATGAGAAATAGTAGGGTAGTCTGCAAATAACTTTTATGAAAATAAACAGGTAGAACGATAACAAGCACTGGTAAAGGTACCAATTAGAATGAGAAAGCTTGTAGAAAGAAATAATAATAAACAAAATATAGAGTTTGAACGTGGGAATTCCAACATTAAGAAAGGAAAACGAGTTAGATTATACTAGTATTAGAAATTAGGCTATCGAAGGTGTAAATTCTGTAATGAAAACCATGCAAGTGTAAGGGAACAAAGACTTATTCATCCAGAATTACTTTTTCTTTCCAGAATTAGTTTTCTTACGGACATTAACAAAAAAACTCCGGCTAAAGTAAACAAATCCTGAATACTAGTAGGGTCATAGAAGAGCAAACATATGGTTGTTTAAAAGTTAGCTGAAAGCATTCATTGTACCATAACAGTCATACAAATACCACACATATAAATATATTCTAGACAACGATGAAACCCTGAGTTCAGAGAAACAAACCAAGACAAATAATCTTCATAAATTCCTTTTGCTTAATCATTCTGGGTAATGCGAAGGAACAAAGAAAAGGAAATTTAGAAGTTTAAGTTTAACTGGAATTTTTAGAAGTTTTAAGTTTAACAACTGGAATTTCCAGCTAAAATTTTGAAGTTTAAAAACTGGAATTTCCATAACTTTGAACTAAAGACACAACCAAAAGACAACTAAAAACAGAATTCAGCACAATCAACACCATCAAAAATGAACACCTCAAAGTTTAACAACTGGAATTTCTCAACACCATAAAAAACGAACACCTAAAAGTTGTTAAACCTAAAAGTTTAACAACTGGAATTTCTCAGCACCATAAAAAACGAACACCTAAAAGTTTAACAACTGGGTTTCCACCAAAATTTTAACGACTGTAATTTCCATAACTTTGAAATACGAACACCTAAAAGTTTAACAACTGGAATTTCAACTTTGAAATACGAACACCTAAAAGTTTAACAATTGGAATTTCCAGTTAAAATTTGAAGTTTAAAAACTGAAATATCCATAACTTTGCAATAAAGACAGAACTTCGAAATAAAGACAACAAAAAACAGAATTCAGCACCATCAGCGCCATCAAAGCACCATCGAAAATGACTTCTGAAGTTTAACAACTTCAATAACTTTGAAATGTAACTTTTAAATGTTGAAATGAAGACAGGATTCAGCACCATCAACACCATCAAACAAGCACCATCAGCACCATCAAACAAGTCTATAAGCACCATCAAACAAGTCAAACAAACACGTCTAGGACACCTAAATTGTCTTTAAAAACTGGAATTTCCATAACTAAGTAACTAAAGACACAATTCGCAACTGGAATTTCCTTAAGACAAGATTCAACACCATCAAAACACCATCAAAAATGTCTGAAGCATCATGAAAAACGTAAAATTTTGTAGTTTAACTACTGGAATTTCTATAACTTTGAAGTTTTGAAAACTGGAATTTTGAACTGAAGACAGGATTCACAACTGGAATTTCCCTTTCCCAAAGACAGGATTTGGCACCGTCAGAAACGTCTGGGATTTCAAAGCACCATCAAAAATGTCAAAACCGTCTAGAACTTTGAAGTTTAAAAAATGGAATTTCACCATCAAAGTACCATAAAAAAACGTCTAGAACTTTGAAGTTTAAAAACTGGAATTTTTGAAGTTTAAAAATTGGAATTTCCATAACTTTCCGAGCAGCAACTCCTCCGCCTAGTTAGAATACTTTTAAAACTAGAATTTTTGAAGTTTAAAAACTAGAATTTCCATAACTTTCCGAGCAGCAACTCCTCCGCCTAGTTAGACTACTTTCTGGGCAACTCCTCTGCCTAGTTAGACTACTTTTTGGGCAACTCCTCCACCTAGTTAGACTACTTTCTGGGCAACTCCTCCGCCTACTTTCCGGGCAACTCATTCCTCCGCCTCGTTAGACTACTTTCCGGGCTAAGCCTCGTTAGCGTACACACTAAAGATAACTTGCGGCAGAATTTTCTAAAAAATCCACAACCTCGAGAATCTCAAGTCAATAGTTCCACCTGACTGATGGAAATAGAACACCTTTGCCAGATCTTTGCGCCAAAGTGGGACCTTTCTTCCACAGGAGGTAATATACAAGCCACAAAGATTAAGTTCATTGAGTTGAGGCATTTGCTAGCAAAACTGTGAAACTATTAATGATTCAGAAACCAACCCTTCACTACATGCATGCCCATCCAACAGTCTTAACAAATACCTGCAAATTCAAATACAATTATCACTTAAAAAAACATAGTTAATCGCAACCATTATCTTTAATGCCATCATCATCACATCCCCAACATAATTTGAAAAAAAAGATAATTAACACTAAAGGAAACGTACTTAATGGCAACCATTATCGTTAGAGCCATCATCATGACATGCCTCACATAACTTGAGAAAAGAAAAGAAAAACGAACATGAACCATCACAGTACACAAACAAGCCCAAGCCCCGAGTTACAGTTCAATTACTTGAAACGGCAATGCCTAAAAAACCAGCAATAAATTCATTAAAATCCAGAAAAAAGCCGTGAGAAACAAAAGAGATGAATATTGTAACAGGCCAAGAACATCACTTCTACTAATGACCTCCTAGGCTCAAATTTCAGACACAATGCACACGCAAAACCTCTATTTAGGATTTCGGTCAGTGTTAAACTAAGAAAAATATACCATAATCTGTAAAAATCATGGAAATATAATGCTAAAATCAGTAGTAAAATTGAAAGATTCTGCAACATAAATAAAGCTAGGCATAACTCACTGTCAAGGAAGTAAATACATGGATAGGCAACCTCTGTCACGCAGTTTGAACCCTGGTGCTTGCAGATCGTCAAGAAAACCAGAAAATCTACAGAGCGACAATCACAATCACAATGCAAGGTGCCGACGGAGGGTAGCGGCATATTTAATGAGATGCAATGGGACGACGTCCGAATAGAACGACACGGGTGTTCAAAATGAACGAAGAAACGTGGCAGGCATTATGAAATTAATAAATTAGGTGCTGGCTTAACGTGGAACAGGCCCCAGAAAAAACTTAGGATAAGATGATATTGCAAACATTGCCTGCACAGCCTACCACAACGTACTTTGGATAAGATGAGATTGCCTCAATATTTTTGCATCGGGCAACGTGAAGGTTGCAATAAGACCTCAATCGTTTGCCGAACCAAAAACTTTGGGTAAAATTTTGTTGAATAAAATTAGGAGCATCAAACTTAAGTTAAAATGTGAAAACACTGGAAAAAAAACCGATCAAAGTATCAAATAATGGTAGATCAACGATAGATCGATCGCTAATATATCTATTCTCAATCCATTATATTAATATAGATAAAAATTAGAAATCATTTTATTAATATTAAATTTTTACTTTAAATTTTTTTAATATTATACTAGTTAAATTATATATATATATATATATATATATATATATATATATATATATATATTATAATTAATTAATAAATTTTGCAAAACAAAATAAGTACTAAATAGTAGATATTACATTTATTTTACTTATTTCTATATAAATTTCATAAATTATTCTCACGAAAAAAATATATCTCGGTCAAAGATAATTAGATATCGTTCTACACTTTAAACACAAAATATCTTTCTCAGTCAAAGATTATTAGATATCGTTCTACACTGAAAACACACAATACATATAAGTGTCGGTAATATCAAACTTTAAAACCATTGTACCATATGCTACAACAAGGATTCACTCCATTACAATCCCAACACCTCAATATTACTTCAAAGCTATTATAACCTTTTTCATTCGGATGAGTTATTATTTCGAAGTAGTACAAGAAGAAACAACATTTATCATGTAATATACAACCCAAGGTGACATTCCCATTGAAATCGTGCCTTTACTATGGTAGATTTACAAAAAAAAGAAAATAATACTTTGAATAATATCAATGTAGAATTTTAAGTATAGATTTAATATAAATTCACAGGTGAAAAAAATCAATTTTTTAAAATGGAAAATACAATATATTATTTTTCATTATTTAAATTGTATTTTTGAATGCTAAATAAAATATAGATAGGACCAAATAAAAGTTTTAAATAATAAAATTTAATTTTTTTTTCTCGTATATATAGATAATAGGTAAGTGATAATCTCATAATTGTCTTATATAGTATTCCTTCAAATATTTATTTAAATATCTTGTTGAATACTTGAAAATATCATGAATTTAAACATTTATTCCAACATTTTTTCAACTTCTAATTACTTATCAACCATATTTCAATTAAGTGCATTGAATATAAATTGTATTTTTTTTAATAAAAAATAAAACTACTTTTTTTTTAGATAAATATAATGAATTAATATCGCATAAATTATTCAATATGACCTAATATATGATAAAAATTAAGTTTGTTTAGGAAAATAATCAATTATTAACTAACTGAGATCATAAAAAATGGTATATTTGGTTTTTACAATTATTTATTTCAAGAATCAGATATGATGTAAAAATCAGAAAGAAATAAAATTACTAACTTTTATATTAAAAATAGTTTTTTATATGAACCTCCATTATATACATCATTTATTACAGATATAAAAACACCGAGCATAGGAAAGGACATGGGGCAAGCATTTGGAGAGTGCATGCAACCCACCTGTCACATCATTGCTATTTCATAACGTGTGTCCTCTCCTGTTATTCGAGCGGCTGGCGTGTTGTGTCAAAATCTTATGGTGTTGTGTTTGTTTTATTTTTGCATTTGATCTTGATATGGAAAATTCGATTTCAATTAAATTTCTGCAACTACTAACTAGTGATTTAGTGAACTTCGTTGACTTTATTTCTATTTGATTTTAACGTTTTTCCCTAACTCTATTTGATTATTTAATTATGGGATTCATTGTATGAGTGTGATATCCTCGAATTATTAAATAAATAAATGTTATTTTAATTATAAAATTATTTCTTGAAATTAATTATGCAGAAGTGAGAAGTGATTTAGCAGTTCCTTGTAAATACTGTTTTTATTTATTAAGTGGCGTTTTTACTTATTAAGTGGTTAGGAAAAAGAGTTATTATTTACTCAAGAGAGATCTATTTTTTTGAATATGAATAAATTTGTAAAGCTTTGTGAGCCAGATAAGTAAAACTATCTTAGATTTAGTAAATCTGTTATGTATATATATATATATATATATATGGAGGGGAGACTACAATGTGAGTAGTCTCAAGGTTGGGAGGCACAGTATCAAGCAGCAAAGATTAGTTGCAGAATAAATCTGTAAAGTTTTGTGAGCCACATAAGTAAAACTATCTTATAAAGTGATTTAGAAAATCTGTTATGTATTTGTATATATATATATCTACATGTCGAAGTTACTAGACTGAAGGAAATTATGTATATGTATCTTCATAAATAATTCTATCTACAGGTCAAATGCTCTTAGAGTGTAGAAAATGACAGATTACCATGAGAAATAGTAGGGTAGTCTGAAAATAACTTTGGGCATGAAAATAAACAGGGAGAAGGATAACAAGAAGTGGTAAAGGTACCAATTAGAATGAGAAAGCTTGTAGAAAGAAATAATAATAAACAAAATATAGAGTTTGAATGTGGGAATTCCACCATTAAGAAAGGAAAACGAGTTAGATTATACTAGTATTAGAAATTAGGCTATCGAAGGTGTAAATTCTGTAATGAAAACCATGCAAGTGTAAGGGAACAAAGACTTATTCATCGAGAATTAGTTTTTCTTTCCAGAATTAGATTTCTTATGGACATTGAATCCCCTCCTATCTCTTGAAAGTTCAACCTATACCTAGAAGGTATGTCTTTGTCTACCCCTTGCACATTGTTGATCCATAGTCAAAAGGTTTGCATGAAGCATGATATAATAAGATATTTTTGGGTTGGTGTTTGCTTGCCATGAGTGATCTATACTTGCAGTTATTCAATAAAGCATGGGAAATATGTTGAAGGATATTTTTGAAGAGAAGTTTCCCAAGAAATAACTTTCATGACAAGAAGCCCATGTTGTGACATTTGTAAGAACATTGGATTGTTATGATCAAAGTGACTCATGAAGACTCCATAGTCTATCAAGAACCTTTGGAGGGCAGAGGGAAATCACAATGCAAGATCTGTTACAAGTTTTGAACAGAGATTGATAGTTTCATCAAGTGTGAAAGAACTTTATGTACAATTAAACATGAGTCCAAGTCATCAATGTAAATGACTCCTCATGTTGTCATCACATGATGGTGATGATGTAATTTTGTAAGATATTGTAAATGTAAATATGTGGAATTCTAGGAGTCACATATGGACAAAAGAGTTAGATGGAGAATTCCAAAATTATGTAGAAGTATAAAGGTCACATTATAAGTATAAGAGTCATAAAGGAAGTTCAATATTCCTTGGGATATGAAAGGTCATTCCTCTTGTTATAAAAGAAGCCACACTATTAAAGTGAGGGAATTTGCAAGTTGACTTCTCCAATCTCGGATTAGAGAGGAAGATAGTTCTTTTAGAGAGCGAGTAGTGGCTTAATAATCCACTATTGGAGCTAGTGGTGTTCATTATATCATTGTATCTTGGAATATTTGCTTAATACTTGAAGATCATTAAGCAAATACACTTTCATGCATATATCATAAATGTTGTAAGACTATTATTTGAATGTTTGTGGTATATGTTGAAGTTATTATGTACTAAAGAAATTAAACTATTTAATTGGATTTGGTTCTCATCTAATTAAATGTGTGTTGTAAATGTTTTAAAGATCATTACTTTTATGTGAATTATTTTTCTAGTTGATTAAATATTCTTTCATGTGTATATGTGTGTGCCTTTACTAGAATAGTACTATTACTATTCTCCTAAACACTCACTTTTGTTTCCTTCAAGTGAAAGAACCTTGATACATTTTGCAATTGAAAGCGTCACAAGACATACTTACTTTCTCATTCAAAAGTACATGTATATTTCTCTCTTATGCTACTACAAGTAGCAACCAAGGAAAACATGTGAAAACAATGGCAATGGAGTCATTTCTCTCGAAGGAGACCCTATACCAAACAATGTAAGGTCTAATTGGTTCTTCATATCAGGAAGTCCTTATATGTTGGTTTGATCCACCTTTAAGATCTATGGAAATGGTCCTTAGGCCTAATATATCCATGGGGCTCCTACACTAAACAATGCAAGGGCTAATTAAGACTTCATATCGAGGAGACCCCTGCATGTTCCACCATCAATAGGGTATTAGTTTAATTGTTCAACAAAAGATGCTACTACAACTTTTTAAATATTATTAAATGTTGAAATTTGTAAGGTGAGCATATATTTTGAAAATAATTAAAAATTAGACACCTACTCTCATTGTTCATTTCAAAATGTGTAGTTGTAAATTCATCATTATCTAAAGTTTTAGAACAATCTTCTTAACATTTTTTTATGCAAATTTAAGTTTTCTACATTATCATGCTAAGTGGAGTTGGAAAATAAATTTTTTCATACCCCTAAGATTCGTTCACATTCATATCTAGACTTCTCTCTATGTAAATCTTGTTTTCTATACATTAATTGTGTATGTATTCATTATTTATAACATAAAGTAACTAGTATAATATATTTTATAGTTTTACTATGATTTACAAGTCACTGCAATAAATCATCATGAGCTGAGAGTTTAGAAAATAAATAAGTGGAGGTATGACCCCACACCTTAGGAGAACATGCCAATAGTGACCATTTTTTGACCTTGATTTTAATTTTGAATTTATCACTATCATAATTCATGCTTAGCTTTCCTCTTAGATTATATACACAAATTCCCACTACATAAGAGAAATATTATGATAACCAAGTTTTGGTAGCTTCATGATTTGCTAGGTGGTGGTGATATAATCAATAGAATTACCATCCATGTTTTTAAAGCCATAGGTCGATGAACATATGACTCCATTGTAAGAAATTGATTACGGTTTGGACTAATGTGAGATATGGCCATGGCCTCACTCTAGAATAATGATGTCAATAGAATGGATATTTTTATTAACAAAATTATGTGTGTCATCAACATGCAACAATCATTATGGTTGTGTGTTCATGTGAAGTGGGAAAAGAAGGTTAGTATTTAGAATTGTTCCTAACATGTGTTAATTTGTGAAGGCGTTTTTAATGAAATCACAAAAGTTTGATGTGTTCATGTGTAGTGGGAAAAATGTGAGTATCTAGCATTGTTCTTAACATGTGTTAGTTTTTTAAGGTGTTTTTAATGAAACCATAAAAATGTGATGTTGTAATGGGGACACTAGCTAGAAAGATGGTTTCACTAAAGCTAGCAACATAACATCTCTTAAATATTGTAGAATATAAATTACATGACTCTTATTATAGTGTATGTATTTCTTATTTCAAACCTAATGTTAAGACAATGATAAGTGAAAATAACTATAGAGAGCCATTAAAACAATGTAAAATAACTATTCAATATGAATAATCATCTCATGGAAAAGTACAAGGATTCATACATTAAGTATCCATACAAACAACTTAAGAATAGAAGTAGAGTAAGCACTAAATGCATTGGAATTATAAGGAATCTTCACCAGTTATGAAAGCATCATGCAATGAGTGATCAAAAAATATTTAAATACATATTCATTACTATCAAAGTGATCATATAACTTGTGATAAAAAAATCATCAAAAGAATCATCTAACTTTTTATGAAAATCATTAAAATAAAAATGTATGTATATAGTTGGCCATTCACTAGAGCTTTCCACCAATACATTCCACACATCCTCAAATATTTTTGAAAAAGAAATATGAGGGTCCCACCATTGAGTTAATTTCTTGTGTAATGCTATCAAAATTTATTTAACACTAAAAGGACTAGCATGCCTTGTTTCCAAAAGGTCTTGGAAAATTCTCCATTATGAACATATGCAAACATTATAAAGGGAGAGTTGGGGAAATCCAATACTAGTCAAAATATGATTGTATTGTGTCAAATTCATCACCATCCACCAAGTATAGTAGGTTGTGCTAAAAGTAGCATTTTAGTTAAATGGATGGGATTTTATAAATCCAATAGGTTCTAAAACTATTATTGGAGTTCATGCATTCTTAGGATAAAAGGGGGTAATATGTTTGTAAGTATTATAGGGTCTTTTTAGATAGTTTATATAAAGAAAATAATAATGTTATAGATACATCAACAAGAAAAATCTATGTAATTAGATCCTTATTGTAAATTACCCATCATTAATACATATTTACAAAAAAGGAATCAAAATACTATAATGAATAAGCATAACCTAGCTTATCAATAGGTTCTAAAAGGATTGTTGGAGTTCAAGTATAGGTAGGATAAATAGAAGTTTCTAGGTATTCTAGAGTCTTTTTAGATAATATATACAAAGAAAATAATGATTTTATAGATACATGGATGAAAAAAATCTATGTAATTAGATCCTTATTGTAAATTACCTAGCATAACTACATGGTTTACTAAAAAAAATAATCAAATGGCTATAATGAATCATCATAACCTAGAGTATATCATGTTTAAATTATTAAAGCCTACATACTTGTCTAATACATGGAGAAGAACATCCTATTTTTAGTTTCTAATATTTTTAATCAACATGAAACCCAAAAAAAAAGATTTAAAGTGAAATGGATAACAAAACCATGACATGAACTAGAAGGATCACATTGCATAAAATTTTGATAGGTGTTAAGTATGGATAATGATCACCTATTTTAAAAAGATAAAATCATATGCAAATAAATAAATCTAGTGTTTATTGATGGAGATCATTGATTTAGGAACAAAAATATACAAAGTAAAATGTGAATGTCACCATATACTTTAGCTAGTTTAAAAAACAATGTCCCAACAAAATCATTATTTAATCAAAATATATAGTGGTTATCATTTAACTCTCCTAAGAGAATCTATAGGTGCCATCAATGCTATGAGGTATTCTACATTTAATTTTTACTCATGGTATCTAGCTCAAGCAAGTATTCATCATTGGTAATATGTAATTCAATCCTTAAATCAATTAATAAAGAATCTCTTTTAGAGCTAAATGTTTTTATAGAATGAAAGACCAATAACAGAAGCCTATATGCATACACTTCCATTTCATGTAATGACTCAATGTAATTAGTTGGTCTTTTTTCCTACAAAAGATGTTCAAGTAGATATCCCTTATTAAATTGCAAAAATAGTTCACAAAACAAGCTAGCTCACACTTCAGCTATGTTACAAGGAATGGGCAGAGGACTTCCTTGAAAGTCAAAATTCATGGTGGTGGAAATATATTTGGAAGGTTAATATCCCTATCAAATGAAAAATATCTACTCTGATAGGAACTGAATAATAAATTGTTGACATGGGAAATCATATCCTATATATCCTATAACAATGGATTGGACCTAGGATATGCCCACTTTGTAACTCACCCAAAGAGTGCAACATGTGCTTGTAAAATTTTCATGTGATGAGGGTATACTCTCACATACTCCTAAAGCTAGATGGAAATCATCAACACTTTGGCTCTTAGGGAAATATGTTCAATCCCTTTAGGGCCTTAGTGTGTTCTTGTTGATAATCTAGAGAAATTTTAAGACAATGATAAATGCAAATTACTCCATACAACCATCAAAACAAATCAAAACACGTATTCAATATGAATAATCATCTCATGGAAAGGTAAAAGTATTCATACATTAAGTAGCCATAAAAACAACTCAATAATAGAAGTAGAGTAAGCACTAAACTCATTGGAATTATAAGGCATGTTCACTAGTTATGAAAGAATCATGCTATGAATGATCTATAAACATTTAAATACATATTAATTGCTATCAAAATGATCATATAACTTGAGATAAAAAATCATCAAAAGAATCATCTAACTTGTTACCAAAATCATTAAAATAAAAATGTATGTATATAGTTGGTCATTCACTCCATCTTTCCATGAATACATTCATACATCCTCAAATATTATTGGGCAAGAACTATCCCACCATTGAGTCACTTTCTTGTGTAATGTGATCACAAGTTATGTAACACTAAAAGGACTAGCATTTTTTGTTTTCAAAAGGGCTTGGAAAATTATCCATTATGAACATATGCAAACATTACAAAGTGCTAGTTGGGGAAATGGAATAATAGTCAAAATATGATTGGATTTTGCCAACTTCATCACCATCCACTAATTATAGTAGGTTATGAGAAAAGTAGATTTTTCATTAAATGGATGGTATTTTCTAAACCCAATAGGTTCTAAAACTATTATTGGAGTGCATGCATAGGTATAAAGAGGGCCAATAAGTTTGTAGGAATTTTAGAGTCTTTTTAGATAGTTTATATAAAGAAAATAATCATTTTAGAGATACATCAACCAAAAAATTTGTGTAACTAGATCCTTATTGTAAATTACCCCTCATTACTACATGATCTACTAAAACAAATAATCAAATTGCTATAATGAATCATCATAACGTAAAGTATCAATAGGTTTGAAAAGGATTGTTGGAGTGCATGCATAGGTAGGATAATGAGAAGTCTGTAGGTATTCTAGAGTATTTTCAATAAACTATAGAAATAAATTATTCATTTTATAGATACATGGATGAGAAAAATCTATGTAACTAGATCCTTGTTGTAAATTACCCAGCATTACTACATGATTTACTAAAACAAATAATCAAATGGATATAATGAATCATCATAACCTAGAGTATATCATGTTTAAATAATTAAAAGTTGCATACTTGTCTAACACATGGAGAAGAACATCCTAAATTTATTTTCTACCCATTTCAATAATATGTAACCTAAAAAAAAAAGTGAAATGGCTAACAATGCTTAAACCAGGGCATGCACTAGAAGGATCACATTGCATAAAATTTTTAGAGGTGTGAAGTATAGGTAACCATCCCCTCTTTTAAAAAGATGAAATGATATGCAAAGAAACACATCTATTGTGACTGGATGGAGATCATTGATTTAGGAACAAAAATATACAAAATAAAGTGTGCATGTCACAATTAGTTTAAAAAACTATGTCCTAACAAAATCATTGTTTAATCAAAATCTATATTGGCTATTAGTTAACTCTCCTAAGAGAATCTCTAGGTGCCATCAATGTTATGAGATGGTCCATATTTAAGTTTTCATGAGCCTATCTAACTCAAGCAAGTATTCTTCATTAGTAATATGTAATTGAATCCTTAAATTAGTTAATATTGGATCAGTTCTCCAACTCAATGTTTTTCGAGCATGAAAGGCCAATAATACACGCCTATATGCATACACTTCCATTTCATGTACTGAGGCAATGTAATGTCTTGTCTCCTGCAAAAACAGGTTCATGTAGATATCAATTATTTAATTGCAAAAAAAATCAATAACTTATGATACAATTGTGAAATAAACACTTTCTCAAGAAATATATACTTTATGAAATTCAAGCAATCCTCATAATAGAAAAGTACATAAGCAATATAATAGTTAACATATGCAATTTCTCAAATTACATCAATAATAGTCTTTAGTTCTCACTAGCTAACTATGCTTAATACAAACAAAAAGGGATAGACATAGAAGTTCCATTATTCATTCAAAATTCCCAATATAAATATAGAATTAGACCATTACTTTTAAAAGCCAACCCAGAGTAGAGAAAGAAAAGGAAAAACTTAAAACTTAAAATTCATATATATATATGAACAAAAAATTCCATACTTCAATGTTACAGGTCATATACATGAATGCTTAAACTCACCATGTCCCCTTAATTCCGCTCCATAGATTCCTACTAGATCAAGTCTTTGCAAATAAAAATATGGTTTTCAAATCCTATCCTCTTAGTTTTTTATGAACTTATTTTGCTATCACAACTCCTAGTTTGGATCTTGATCCTATCCAAGAAAATTTGAAGCTTAATTTACTAATGCATTTCACTATGCTCTTTGGAACATGGGATATAGAGATAAAATATATAGCTATCTCAGCTAGCTATAGAGAGACAATATATAGCTATTTCAATCCATAAATACTTCATTGACCTACCCAATATAATTTGATTAGATTGCCTAAGAAATCATGTAAAGGTTTCAATGTGCTGAAGGCTATTTTGGATTCCTCTCCAATGATGGGAAATGGATGGCTCTTAAACTGGGTGAGTCTTCACAAATTTGCATTTGAGGATCTATGGTTTGGCCATAGAAATGCCTGTATCTTTATCCCTACCCACATTATTTATCATAGGTCATTCTTTACTTATCACAAGGGTAGTCTCCACAAGTTATGGCTTCTATTGTATGGAAGTTAGCTAGACTCTAAAGAGAACAAGCTTATGAAATGGGATGGTATATATAAATACTTACCTAAAATTTTATAATCCTAGAGTGTGATGTTCTCATAAGATTTCCTAGTCCACGAAACAAGCTAGCTCCTAAGCTAGGTTAAGAGGGATGGGTAGAGGACCACCTTGAAGGTCAAAATTCATGTTGGTGGGAATATCTTTGGAAGGTTAATATCTCTGTCAAATGAAAAGTATCTACTTGGCTAGAACTAAATAATAAATTGTTGACATGCGATTGTCATATCCTCTAGCAATGGATTGGACCTAGGGGATGCCCACTTTGTAACTCACCCAAACAATGTAACATATCCTTGTAAAATTTTCATGTGATGAGGATATACTCACACAGTCTGTCACAGCATAGCCCTAAAGCTAGATGGACTTCATCAACACTTTGGCTCTTAGGAAAATATTTTCAATCCCTTTCCAGCCTTATTGTATTCTGGTTGATAATATATGGAATGATCTCAATTCCATTATTTTCTAAAAGGAGGATATGCCTCTTAGTTCTTCACTGAAAGAAACATATAGGTAAATTAATACAGCACTGAACATAAATCAACTCCACAATAGTTGCAACACATGCTGAAGGTGGAGTGGGGTTAAATAGATGAAGCTAGATAAGGAAATTTCCTTAGCTTCCTTGTTGAGGTAGTCCTAATATTGTTATTAGACTTGCAAGGAACCATAGACTTGGTGGAAATATCTTTGGAAGGTTAATATCTCTCTCAAATGAAAAGTATCTACTTGGCTAGAACTGAATAATAAATTGTTGAAATCCTATGCCATATCCTCTAGCAATGGATTGGACCTAGGGGATGCACACTTTGTAACTCACCCAAACAGCACAACATATCCTTGTAAAATTTTCATGTGATGAGGATATACTCACAGAGTCTATCACAGTCTGTCACACCATAGCCCAAAAGTTAGATGGATTTCATCAACACTTTGGCTCTTAGGAAAATATGTTCAATCCCTTTAGAGCCTTATTGTATTTTGGTTGATAATATATGGAATGCTTCCAATTCCATTATTTTCTAAAAAAAAGGATATGCCTCTTAGTTCTTCACTAAAAAAAACATATCCTAGGTAAATTAATACAACACTGAACATAAATCAACTCCACAATAGTTGCAACACATGCTGAAGGTGGAGTGAAGGTGGAGTGGGGTTACATAGATGAAGCTAGATAAGGAAATTCCCTTAGCTTCCTTGTTAGGGTAGTCCTAATATTGTTATTAGACTTGCAAGGAACCAAAAATAAGGAAAAATTAGTTAGCCTATGGTTTCTCCTTGAAATATCCAGAAGAAAAATATTATTATACTAAATGTAATAGGTGATTCCAAGTTTGTCCAGAAAGAAAAATATCACTAGACTAATTGTAATAGGTGATTCCAAGTTATGCAAGTTATTCTAGACTCTGCTAAGAGGAGGGCTACAATCCAAAACATGGGTTTTAATAAGTTTCTACAGGGCACCAAGAGATGAGTGGGTCTCTTACCATCATATACTAGTGGAGCTAAAGGGGGAAGCATATGCTCTTTCCAAAGAAGCACACATTATGTCTACCTATAAAAATACAACAAATGGGAACAACTAGGAAGAGCTAGTATCTGTGGAGATAAGTTTGTAACTCTCTCTGTAGTCTCATTATTATCTTATTTTTTCTATATTTTTATTGATGATAGTTTTGTATAGGTTATCCCAATTTTTTCAAGAATTAAAGTTGGCTTAGTTGAAATCCAAGCATATAGTTGGCTTCTCCTCAATAAAAAATTTCTCACATGGGAGGTCATCTCCTCTAGTGGATGGATGGGACCTAACACATACCCACTATGTAAGGAAATATTTGTAAAATGTTCATATGTGATGAGGGTATACTCACTCATTCTCTCACAACAATTCTGTCACAACATAGCCCTAAAGCTAGACACCCTTCATCAACACTTGCAGATTTGTTTAAACAATGGATCTTACACAAATATTTTCCATCCATTTGGGGAAAAGGCCTATCCTATATCCTGGTTGACAATATCTAGAATGTTGGCAATTCCATTGAGTTCCAAAAAAGGATATCCATCTCCTATGCAAACAAAGATAGCTGTGAATAAAAATCAACTCCACAATAGTTGCAACACATGCCATAGTTGGATTGTCACATTCCTTGGGGCTACATAGATGAAGCTAGCCAAGGACATTTCCTTAGCTTCCTTGTTCCTGTAGTCCTACATATAAATCAAATACATTTGATGAGGTATCATTATTGGACTTGCAGGGGAACAATAATAAGAAATAATTCATTGGGCCATGGTCTCTTTGAAATATTCAGAAAGAAAAATACCACTAGATTAAATGTACTAGGTGATTCTTAGATGGTCCTAGACTAGGCTAAGACTCAAGAGGAGGGCTACAATCCAAAATATTGATTTTGATAAGTTTCTACAAAACATCTAGGAAGTGGCTTATGATCTCTTACCATCATATACTACTTACACTAGATGAGGAAGCATAGGCTCTTTCTAAAGAAGCATTGAATCCCCTTGGTTATGTGAGCCTTCAAGAATACAACAAATGAGAACAACTAGGTAGAGCTAGTATCTATGGAGAGAGCTTTGTAACTCTCTCTCCCATCATTATTATCTTCTTTTTTTCTATATTTTCGTTGTTATATTCTTTTTTTCTATATTTTTAGTAATGAAGATTTTGTATAGGTTATCCCAATTTTCTGAAGACTTCAAGTTGGAATGAAACAATTTTGTTTTAGAAATCTGTTTTTCTAAGATTTTGTTAATTACATTTTTGTCAAGAATTAAAGTTGAAATGAAGCAACAATTTTGGTTTGGAAATATAATTTTTCAAAATATTTTGAACTACAATTCTATAGCAAGAGCCTCAAAGGGCAAAAGGATGCAAAGACAACAATGTATATATTCAACTATATGAATATGTAAGTTTTTTCTTTTGACAACTTTATATATATATATTTTCAAAATCTTAAAGTTTTCTTAAAAATATACTTCATTTTTTTAATTACTAACCACATGATATATATATTTTTTACTTCACTTTTAATTTAGAAAAAAAAATATAAAAAAACTTAAAAAAAAACCATAATAGAAGAACACACTGCATATACAGGCTCAATGTGTCATCATTGAGTTAGATAACAAGAGAAAGAAGGACGTACCTGTGAGGGTGATGGCAAAGGCAAATGGGATTTTCCATTCTCCCGATCCTACATACCATACATACATATACATTACATTTTAGATATATATATATACATTTTAGAATGATACACCAATGAGACATAAATGGATAAATACAGAAACTTTATAAACAATCTCTAGTATCACCCTATAAACACAATAACATTGCAACTTTTATTCACTATATACACAGTTTTACATTGTTTAAAAATTATGATAAACTAACGAAACTATATTGTCCTATCAAATTAGAAAAAAATATTATGCATTTGAATCAGAGAAGCTGCACTGAATTAGTTACCGAAAAATAACCACATAAATGAATAAACAAAAAGTGTGATAGGCAAGTCTCAGATATCACCATATTAAGAATTTAAGATTACAGCTTTCATACTTCGCTCTGGACAGAGAAGCTTACCTGTACCGCCATATAAACACAACTTTTACACTTGACATTCACTATAGACACAGAAGTGGGTTAGCAGAAAAAAGGCGGTTACCTGTAAGGGCGATGGCAATGGCAGATGCCATTTTCCATTCTCCCAGTCCTGCCTTACGCGTATGTCCAGCTGGTGGAATACATGATCAGGTTTAGTTTGATCAGCAAACTCCACACGATAGCGGTGGGCAGGTAGAACCTGCCTCACAACACCGGCCCTCCACCACCCATCACTTTCAATGGCTTCCACCAAATTACCCACCGCCCATTTCTTGACGATGGTGGGTGGAGGGCGTGGCCTTAAGTGACTGTACATTATTTCCTCTAGGAGAGGGTGATCCCCATTTCGCCTTTCGAACAGCACGAGGCAGAAATCCCTCTTACGCAACACTATAATGCCCTCAGACCATGCACCTTCCTCACTGAGGGCCTCTATTTCCATACCTGCCTTGAACTTCATCCTTGCACCCTAGCAAAACCCACCCGAATATGAGCAAAGATTAATAACAACACGCAAGTCAATAAAGAAATCTGAAATCTCTCCATGAAAGAATCTCGGCGATCATTTGAACGAAAGTTGCAATGCAGCATATACATACCGCCAATCCCAACGATCCTTTTGAACGAAAGTTGAACTGCAGCATAGAAATACCAAGCAAAGATATTTAACCAAGAAATACCAAGCGAAAAAGAGTTGCACTGCAAAGTATAACAAAGAATTCTCTTGTACAGAGACCTAACATATAATAATAAAACAAAATTTTAGGTGAAGAAATCGCGCCGAGGGCAGCTTTCAGGGTTATGTCTTACCAGTGATTAGAACACCAAAATATTAGTACAACCTAATAAATGCTACAGTGAAATGGACGAAGATATACCTTAACCCTACCTCCCGCAGTATCCCTCCCGCGCTATGTCCGACTGTTCAATGCAAATTTCTTGCAGCACAAGCTATTGACTTGGTTTTAGAGCGTCATACATGAAGCCAATTTATAATGCGGGTTGACTCTCAGATATAGAACCTTCGACGCTCCAATGCGAGGACTGCCCACCCCCATTTCGTTTCGCAGTAGTCTATAACGCGACTTTTTGAAAGTCTTTCCGGTGGATTTTTCCGGTCAAAATCCGGCAGCATGTAGAGGGATCGACCAACATGCGTTTACTCCTCAACCAGAGTGGTTTTCAACTCTCGAGAAGGGTGATTCAAATTTCAAGTAAATTATCGATATAAAACCAGATATATTACGCAGATATATTAATACACCACCTTGTTCCTCACGCGTTATATCCGAATTCCTTAACTAGTTCAATGGAAATCGTTATATTTCTTGCACTACAAATTAGGTTTAGTGCGGCATACATGCATGCAGCCCTGCAGAGCCAACCTTCGTACGTGCGAGGAGTGACCACCGCCCTCGATTCAGCGGATATAGCGGGATCGAGTAACATGCTTTTACTCCACAACGAGAACGGTTTTCAACTATCGAGAACGTTGGTTCAAATTTCCAATAAATTATTGATTTCCAATAAATTTTTGTTAAATTTACAAGTGGAAATGACACGCAGGAAGTTTTACAAGAGTGGTTTACAACTGTGTAGAATGACCATTTCGAGAAATAATTAGTATATGCAAAGAAATAGTTAGTAAAATTACCAGCGCCAATTAAGTTGATTTTTTTTTTCTGAATAAAGTGGAATTATCTAATTATCATTATCCATATTAATTTACCATTATCCATATTTATTTACCAGCAGTAATACTTATTTACAAGTGGTAGTAAATGGATTGAAAGTTTTATTTATCAAAAAATTTAATTAATATGTAACTATAAGTTATTGAAAGTGTTAAACTTTTGCTATAGTTCAAAGGTTCAGAGTTCAATATTTTCCCTCTAAATTGTTTAGGTGGAGTAGATTTTTTTAATTTTTGGAGGTTCTCTATTTAATTAATCGTAG
Organism: Pinus taeda; assembly: GCA_000404065.3. NCBI lineage: Eukaryota > Viridiplantae > Streptophyta > Pinopsida > Pinales > Pinaceae > Pinus > Pinus taeda. The sequence goes on from APFE030609996.1 coordinate 22,142, forward strand.
TTTGTTCGATGGGATAGATTTTAGGGTTAATTTAAATGGTTTAGAGTTAGAGATTTCCCCAAGTTTTGTAGGTGAATTAGATTCTTAATTTTTTTGGAGGTGACTCTCTTAGCATTATGGAGATTAAGTTTTGTAATTAAATCTAACTCTATATTCCACATTTCCATAAAGGTTTTATTGGGAAATGATAGCCTATGTAATGATGATAATCGTGTAATGGAGGCTTAAAAAGTTCTTCAAGTGCAAGTGGTGGTTTTGAAGAGTCCAACATTTAGAAAGGATACTTCACCCATCATAAGAGACAAATCAAGCTAAAAAAATACTACTAACCAAAAAATAATGCTATTAATAAGATTCTTATGTTAAAATTCATATGATAATTATTTGGAGCATGAAGGAACCAATGTGAAACATTTGATATTTAGAATGGAGACTCCATATAGCATCAAACACACAAAGATAAAATATTAAATGAGAGTGAGGAGATTTTCTAAGGGTAAAATGCAAAAAATAGTCGTTTGGAGTGCTATGGAGTGGTTCTCAAAAAATTATCAAAATAATTATTCGTAGTAGTAAATATCACAAAAGACTAATTAGTGGTTGCTAAAAAGAGTTATAGTGAGAGAAAACTACATACCTTGGTGGCTTTGAAACAAAGTTATGAAATTTCAACACCACTTATGGCACAATGCTTTCCTTATCGTAACCATTAATTAGTTGTTCATGATATTTACTAACCTTAATGGCTAAACTGAATGCCAAGTGTTAATTAGCCTCTCATAATATTTACTATTGTTAACTAGTGAATGTAATGTTGAACTATTAATTAGTCATTTTTAATATTTTCTATTATTAACACCAATGGAATCTAACACATATGGAATGTTCACTAGCAAAATGGGACATTTAAGACAATTCAAAACCACTTACTCTCGCTTCCTTCTTTTTTCTAAAAGTTAATTAGTCATTAATAATGTTGACTATTGTTAGAAATTTATAATAATTTTGACAATCCCACTTCAAAAAACAATAAGGTGATATTTATTCTAAAAATATTCTCATTAGCACTCTATTTAACTTCACTTTACTTTTTTAGAATAGTTAATTAGTCATTAGTGATGTTGACTATTGTTAGAAATTTATAATAATTTTGACAATCTCACTCCAAAAAACAACAAGTGCTGCATGCATGCAGCCGATAGTCCCTGTCGTAAGCGAATGGCCTCCCTCAAGCAAAAATGAATGAAGCCCTTTTTTGATTTGTACCAAGAAGCTAGCTGACATCAATTCATATGGGTGCTGCACATGACGATCATACTATCATAACGGTGCTTGAAAAAATATTGGATAATATTTTACAGGCCGTGGATTGTTCATATGGGTGCTGCGCATGACGATCATACTATCATAACGGTGCTTGAAAAAATCTTGGATAATATTTTACAGGCATTGTGGATTGTTTTGCTTCTTTAACGATAGTTACACCAAGTATCAAATAGACAAATCTAATATCATGCAGGACTTTTCGTTTCATCCAAGATGGGACGGTAAGATGAAACATAATGCACAAGTTGGGTTGGAATTTTAAATTTATGTTAATGTAAATTCGATAACAATGATTATTTTTTAATACACTCAATTTTAGGTTTTGAATATTTTAGAAACGGTTTAATTTCTTTGTATTTATATATGTAATTTTTTTTATAATAATTTCTTTGTATTTAGATATGTAATTTTTTTATAATAATGGATTGAAATCAATTATTTTTAGAAGAAGAAAAATATGACATTCTATTCATTTTAAATTTTCATTTGCAATTAAAACGAAAACTATTCTATATTCAATATGACCTAATATATGATAAAAATTAAGCTTGTTTAAGAAAATAATCAATTATTAACTAACTAAGATCATAAAAAATGGTATGTTTGGTTTTTATAATTATTTATTTCACGAATCAGATATGATGTAAAAATCAGAAAGAAATAAAATTACTAACCTTTATATTAAAAATAGTTTTTTATATGAACCTCCATTATATACTTCATTTATTA